>JAQQSK010000114.1:0-18680 GCA_028658325.1 Potorous gilbertii
ACCAGCTGTTGAGTATTGTTCTTGCTACTAGAAAATAAAAAATACAGGTAATGGGGAATAGAAAGTTATCTGGCCCTACAGGACCAAAGACAAGATGGGGTAAGGGAAGGGAGGGATGATAGAAGAGAGGGCAGATTGGTGATATGGGTAATTAGAATGTCCAGTGTATCGGGGAGGGGGGAGGGGACAAAGGGGGAAAAAATTTTGGAACCCAAAATCTTGTGAAAATGAATGTAAAAAGTTAAATAAATTTATTTAATAAAAAAAAAAAAGAAAGTCATCTGGTTGGGTATTTTGTCACAAGTTTCTTCCCACTCCAGTCCATATTACACCCAGTTGTCAAAATTACCCTCCTAAATAACCAAGTCACCACTCCCATTTCCATTTAATAAATGCTAGTGGTGTCCTATCATCTCCAGGATCAAATATAAAACTTTTGCTTGATGGTCAAAACTCTTAAAAGCTTCCTCCATACTCACACACTTTCCAGAGTTTTGATACCCTGTACACTTCCTTCTGCCCTGCCCCTGGCCCCACATATTCTATGATCCAGCAACACAGGCCTTTTTGTCGTTCCTTGGATAAGAAACTCCACCTCTTTTTGTCTGTTTTTGGAGGTAATTGGGGTTAAGTGATTTGCCCAGGGTCACATAACTGGTAAGTGTCTGAGGCTGGATTTGAACTCAGGTCCTTCTGACTCCAATGTTCTATCCACTGCACCATCTAGCTGATCCTAGATTATAAGTTGAAAGATTTCAGACTAAAAGTGTACTCAGAGATCATCTCAATCAGTCAATAAGCATATATTAAGTGTCTACTATGTACCAGTCACTATGCTAAGCACTAAAAATACAAATGAAGGCAAAAGACAGTCTCTGCCTCAAGGACTTCACTGTCTAATGGGGAAGACAGCATGCAACTATGTACAAACAAGCTATGTACAAGAGAGATTGGAGATAATAAACAGAGGAAAGGCACTTCAGTAAAAAATATTATTATTATTATAAAAAACCAAAAATGCTTATTTGGGCAACTGTAAATCTTGATCATATACAGCTTCATTTTTAAAAGCATAAACTACTTCTTGCTAAACCATGAAGTTATTGGGTTCTGTTTGCTCCATTTTAATTTTCAGGGAGTCAGCTATTTAGTTAAAATTTTCTACCCTCCATTTTAAGCTATTTGTTCCCCTTCAATCCTTTTCTCTAGAATTCTTATTTTACTTTTAATTTCATTTTCAATCCAGTGTTTCATTTTCCTATATGTTCTTACAGTTCATGTGACAAAGCAATTTTTTCTCTGATTATTTGTTTGTTACTGTGGTTATGTTACATTATATCAGGCTACTTATTTCTTCTGATTGTATCTCTTGGGCATCTCTGAATCCATATTTCTTTAGGACTTCTAGTGTCTTCTTCTGTTCACTCATTTCTCCAGATTCAGCTACTGATTTGAGATTTATTACAAAAAGAAGACTTCATCCCCCGCATTATTCATAAATAATAGCAATAACAGCTAACATTTTTCTGCTTCTTTAAGGTTTACAAAGCTTTTTTCCATGTTATTTCACTTGATTTTCACAACTACCTGTGAGATACATATTACAATTATCCCTATTTTACAGATGAGGAAACTGGGGCTAAGAGATTAAGTAACTTGCCGAATGATATATATACAGCTAGGAAGTATTTGAGGCATGATTTGAATTTGGATCTTCCCGATCCTAAGTCCTTCATTTTGTTCACTGTGACATCTACCTGCTGTGGATGGAATGGTCAGGCCCTACTTGGTCCTGCCCTTGATTACCTGGGCTCCTGTTCCTGAATTCTATCTGCCCTGATTTGTCTGTACTCAGAGAACTGACAGATTTCAATCTGCCTTTGATCCCTTGAGTTCAGACTACTGTGGTCTTCAGGGTCCTCTTGAGCATCTCAGGTCAAAATGCTGGGGGCTTCCTGCCCTCCTGTGGCTTTTGTGTCTCAGAAATGACTGCAAATTTCTGAGACCCCACAAATTTCCCTATTGAAGTACTTTGGGACTCTTTCCCTCTTGTACAGATTGCCTTAAACTCTGAGGCTGTTAGGTCCCAACCACGGCATTTAACAGAAGAAGGTCTAGAAAAGTCAAATTAATTTGCTTATATGTAAACATCATGATTGATGGTATTGACACAGATCATGATTCAGAGACGAATGATGGAGAAGCACCAGGTTGAATTTTAAATGATGGTACTGGCAACCAGAGGACCTGAGTGTTGAAGTATTGCTGTGTGACCTTGTGTAAGTTTTTTTTGCCTTTATGAGTCTCAATTCTTGCATCTCCCAAAGGACTAGATCACTGATTCTTTTTCTTATGTTTTATTATATTTTAATTATTTTGTTAACTATTTCCCAATTACATTTTATACAATCATTTAAAAATATTTGAGTTCTAAATTCTCTTCTTCCTTCTACCCCATCCCATTTATTGAAAAGGCAAACAATATAATATTCATTGTACATGTGAAGTCATAAAAAACTTATAGTAGTCACGTTATAAAAAAAGCCAAAAAAAAGTGAAGAGCAGTGTATTTCAGTCAGCATTTAAAGTTTATCAGTTCTCTTTCTGAGGTGGAGAGCATTTTTCATTGTGAGTCTTTGAAATTACCTTGGAACATTGTATTGAGCAGAGCAGCTTTATCTTTCATAGTTAGCTATCAGTATTCTTTCAAATTTTATTTCATCAATATGGTTCATTTTACCCATAATCCTATCTCCTGGGACATCAGGGATTCTTTATTTTTTTGTGTGTGTTTCATGGACACATTTGGAAAACTGGTAAAACTTATGAAATCTTTCTCAGAATGTTTTTAAATCTATAAAATAAAATGCATAAGATTACATAATAAAACAATTATATTGAAGTAAAGATGTAATTTTTTCCATCCAAATTCCTAGACCGTGTGACATCTATCTACTTTGAGAATCTGTGGGCACCAAATTAAGACTACATGGGCTACATCACAGGCTTCCAATCTTTAATCATTATGTGGATAACAGTGTGTAGAGTGGAATTCCACATCATTGTGCTCCAAATACATCTTTACTTCTTATTTTGATATCCTAGGCTGGGGTGACAGTGGTGCGTGGGCATCCCTATAGATCCAAGTGAGACCAATCACTTATGTGCTTCATCAGTTTCCAGTATTTTAATGCAAGTGTCCTTTCCAAGACAGTCTCAGAGAGTGTCCAAGACACTCAAGAGTGAAAATATGGTACCCTGAGGAGATGTGGCTAAAGGTAAAATGCACCCAGGGCAGTCTCAGTTTTGTGAAATTTTGAAGTAAATAGGGTTAAGGGCTCCTCATATGTGTGCGTTGAGCTACTTCCTCCTCTTCTAGGTTCTGACTCACTCACTGCCTTGTCCCCAGCAGCAGTGACCTGGAAACGGCTGTGGTCCTAACTCATGGTAGCCCAGATATGATCACTGTTGAAACAAAGGTACTTGCAGGTCTCTAGGTAAGCTAAGAAGGTAAGAGGCCCCCAGACACCAGCCACATCCTGTATGAGTTTAGGTTCCCATGTTAGGTTTTCACCTTATAACCACTTTATACAACATCCTTATTCACAGTCTGCTCTGAACTACCAAATCACTAACCCCAATAGGTCATCTGGACAAGCTCCCGGTGCACCATTAAGCAAGTCAATGCTGCTACTAGCTCACTGGGTGGCTTTTAAGGGAGTCACTTGGTGCTTCTTGGTCTCAACTTTCTCACCAGTAAAATGAGGGAAATTGACCTAGATGAACTATAACACTTCTAGTACTAGTGTTCTATGCTAAACCATCCAAAACCGATTTTGCTCTAACTTTCTTTGAGCTTATGACTTTTCTGAAATAGTTGTTGAATCCCAGCTTCATTTCTTGCTGCCCAGCTCATCTCTGATGCATTCTCAAGATGTGTGAGTTTGTTTTAACATGATACTTAGCAAAACAAATGTAGGAAGGCAAGTCTCCTGGGAGAAAAAAAGTCATTATTGCCAAATCCAAAGGAAACTAAGGAAAACTTGTCTAAGTGACTTGCACAGAGTCACATAGCTAGCACATGTCTGAGGCCAGATCTCAATTTGGAAAGAGGAGTCTTCCTGACTTCAGGTCCAGCGCTGTATCCACTGTGTCATCTGGCTGCCCTTTCTTGAGGAATGATTCACATTATCACCATTTCTCAAACAATTGATTACAAAGCCCAGCTCAAGTCCCAGGTGCCTCACACTGGGGGCCTGCGTCCCCAGAGGGAGGAAGATTACTTTCCGCTTCAGAATTCTAAGAATAACCTTGAGGAGATAGAGGTGGTGTTTTCAAAGATATTGCTTTTCCTGACAAAGCTGCTAAGTATGTGAGATAGGACTCTGACCACATCTTTTGGCTCCGTGTTGCTTCTTCTAATGACCACTAACAAAGACTAACATAATCTATAGGGGCTTCTGCTCAAGGAAATAAAAATAACAGAGTCAGGAGATTAGTTCTAGTTTCAATTCTATCTCTGACCTCCTGGGTATATCAGTATTCTTACCTGTATAATGAGGCAGGTTGCACTACAGGAGCTCTTCCACCTCTAATATTGTGAGTCTGTGATCACAGTTGACAATCCAGAATACTAACTGATTTATTTATTGTTGGGACTGCCAAATGGCATGGTGGATAAAGTGCTGAGTTTGAAGTCAGAAAGACCTAAGTTCAAATCTGGCCTCAGACATTTACTAACTGGGTGACCCTTTAACTTTGTTTGCCTCAGTTTCTTCACTTGTAAAATGAGCTGGAGAAGGAAATGGCAAACAGCTCCAGTATCTTTGCCAAGAAAACCCCAAATGAGGGCACAAAGGAGAGGATAGAAGTAAAGCAACCAAAAAATTGCCATTTCCTACTTTACTGACATCAGAACAAGTTGGTCTTTTGGACGATGTGAGTTTATATGTGCATACTGACGTAATGCATGCACACAGTAACAAAAGACCAGTTGTAGTGCAGTTTCTTCTTCAGTTTTTTATGGGGTCCCTGGATTATGCAAAGTTATCCAAGAGCTGTCAGTGACTGACAAACCTGGCACAAAACATAAAGGAGAAGCATTACAGCAGGTGATAGTATTGTGATGATGGGTGAACAGCATATGTGTGTTGATGAATATGTATGGAGGTTCACATGCATGCATGTATACATATCTTGGGCAACTCTCTAAGATTGTCACTTACAGATGGAATGCCTTCTGCATCAGTTGAGAAAGAGCTCATATCAATCCCAGGTCCTTGTGGTATGGATGAATTTATAGATGCAGGTGCATGAATATCTAAGTGCTTGACTATAATTCAGAAACATGCAAGTTCAAGTAAAACAAATTCCTTCATTAGTCGTTAAAAAAAAATTTCAGCCTGCACTCTAAGCCTGTCACCTATCATGAGATGAGTACCATGTTTCATCCTGTCTATACAGAGATCATTGACAAGTCCCTCTTCCTCTCTAGCTTTAGCTTCCATATATCTAAAATGAGAGGTCTGGACTGTGTCCTCTCAAGCCCATTCTAACCCTAAATTATATGGATCTATTATTAAAGGCAAATTAGGAGTAAAACAACTAATTGTAGATCAAGTAGAAAAAAAATAAAGGATGAATGATAGAAATAGGTAACCATGGATTCAATACAGATAAAGAAGTTTAAAAAAAAAATCTGAGTCCATCAGAGATCTTCTTATGCAACTGTATCAGTTTCTCTAGATATCATTACTTTCTTCTGAATTAACATTATTTATATAGTCAAAATTTCATTTTTTATCAAATCAAATCCTTTTAGATCCTCTGATTCCATCTTTTCTGTTATGGTTTTGAACTTGAGTTCCTAAAGAGTATCCCAGAAGTTCCCTAACTTTTTAAAATTATGACAATGCTTAAAAATGTTTTTAAATTTTTTTTAAGTATGACTGTCACTTCTTAGTTTCTACTCTGCTCCTCCAGAGATAGAACCCTCCTTTTTAACAATTATTGTTAAAAAGAACAAACATATCAGCCATCTTAGGCAACATATATTTTATTCAGTTCTTACTGTCTTCTTCCGCTTTGTCAAGAGTTGGAAAGCATACTAAATGAGCATTCCCCTGAAAGGAAGGTGGAAAATTGCACTAATTATTGTTTTGGCAGCTGCTTTTTAAAATTAATTTATTTATTTTTAGTTTCTACAAGATTTTGAGTTCCAAATTTTCTCTCTATCTCTTCCCTCCCCCATCCCAAGACGTCATGCATTCTGAGTACCCCTTCCCCTAATCTGCCCTCCTTTCTACAACACCCCTCCCTTCCCTTATCCCCATCTCTTCTTTTTTCTTGTGGGGCAAGATAGATTTCTAGGCCCCATTAGCTGCATTTCTTATTTTTCAGTTGCATGTAAAAACAATTTTTAACATTCATTTTTAAAACTTTGAGTTCTGACTTCTCTCCCTTCCTCCTTCCCCCCTTCCCACCCCTGAAAAGGCAAGCAATTCAATATAGGCTATTCATGTGTAGTTATGCAAAAGACTTCCATAATAGTCATGTTGTGAAAGAATAACTATATTTCCCTCCATCCTTTCATGCCTCCTAGTTATTCGATTCTCTCTTTTGACCTTGTCCCTTCCCCAAAGTGTTTACTCCTAATTACCCCCTCCTCCCCTTTGCCCTCCCTTCTATTATCCCCTTCACACCCTACTTATCCCCTTCTCCCCTACCTTCCTGTAGTGATAGAACTTCATACCAAATTGAGTGTGCTTGTTATTCCCTCCTTAAGCCAAATGTGATGAGAGTAAGTTTCACTTTTCCCTTCTCACCTCCCCCATCTTCCCCTCCATTGAAAAAGCTTTATTGGCCTCTTTCATGAGAGATAATTTGCCCCATTCCATTTCTCCCTTTCTCCTCCCAATATATTCCTCTCTCACCCCTTAATTTTATTTTTTTAGATATCATCCCTTCCTATTCAACTCACCCTGTGCCCTGTATCAATATGTACATAATCCCTCCAACTACCCAAATATTGAGGAAAGTCTCAAGAGTTACACATGTGATCTTTCCATGTAGAAATGTAAATAGTTCAACTTTAGAAAGTGCCTTATGATTTCTCTTTCCTATTTACTTTTTCATGTTTCTCTTGATTCTTGTGTTTGAAAGTCAAAATTTCAATTCAGCTCTGCTATTTTCATCAAGAATGCCTAAAAGTTCTCTCTTTCATTGAATAACCATTTTTCCCCAGAAGTATTATGCTCAGTTTTGCTGGGTAGGTTATTCTTAGTTTCAATCCTAGTTCTTTTGACTTCTGGAATATCATATTCCAAGTTCTTCGATCCATTAGTTTAGAAGCTGCTAGATCTTATATTATCCTGTTTGTATTTCCACAATGCTTGAATTGTTTCTTTCTGTTAGTTTGGAATATTTTATCCTTGACTTGGTTACTCTGGAATTTGGAAAAAGTCCTAGGACTTTTTCTTTTCAGATCTCTTTCAGGAAGTGATCTCTGGATTCTTTCACTATTTATTTTATCCTCTGGCTCTAGAATATCAGGGCAGTTATCCCTGATAATTTCATGAAAGGTAATGTCTAGGTTCTGATTTTGATCATGGCTTTCAGGTAGTCCCATAATTTTTAAATTGTCTCTCCTGGATGTATTTTCCAGATCAGTTGTATTTCCAATGAGATATTTCACATTGACTGCTATGTTTCCATTCCCTTGGCTTTGTTTTATGATTGCTTGATTTTTCATGGTCATTAGCTTCCATCTGCTCCATTCTAATCTTTAAGGAATTATTTTCTTCAGTGAGCTTTTGGATCTCCTTTTCCATCTGGCCAGTTCTGCTTTTTAGGGCATTCTTTTCCTCATTGGCTTTTTGGATCTCTTTTGCCATTTGGGTTGGTCTAGTTTTTAAAATATTACTTTCTTCATCAATTTTGTGGGTCTCCTTTCACAAGTTTTTGATGCGCTTATCATGATTTTCTTGCGTCACTCTCATTTCTCTTCCTAATTTATGCCCTACTTCTCTTATTTGATTTTCAAAATCCTTTCTGAGTTCTTCCATGGCCTGATATCAATTCAAATTTTTCTTGGAGGCTTTTGATGGAGGTGCTTCAACTTTGTTTTCTTCTGTTTGCATACTTTGGTCCTTCTTGTCCCCAAAGTAAGATTCTGTAGTCTGATTCTTTCTCCAGTTATTGCTCATTTCCCCAGTCATTTACTTGACTTTTAATCTCTTTGAAAAGGTAGTTCTCTGCTTCCAATGGGGGTGTAAATGTACTGTCAACCACTCAATCCCCCCAAAATCTGTGGGGTCTAGAGCTCCAGAAATAGTAGCTGTCTCTGACCCTGGGACTGGGGCCAAACCCCTCCACTCTCCTGCACTCTTCCCACAGGCATTTCCCACTGACCTTCCAATTTGTTGTCTGCATTTTGGGGTCCTGAAGTCTAGAAACTGCCACTGGTTCAAGAGATTCAGTCTTCCCAAGGTGTGCTCAGGTCCCATCTGTGCCGGTGTGGCCCATGCTGGACTCTACCATGCTCCCCTGTGTGGAGCAGTAGACACTTCCTGGTGACCTTCCAGGCTGTCTTGGGCTGGAGATTTGCTTCACTCTGTCATTCTGTGGGTTCTGCAGCTCCAGAATTTGTTTAGAGCAATGTCTTACAGGTGTTAGGCTGGGCCTGGGGGCAGTGCTCTAGATAGTATGTGCTGTTACTCTGCCATCTTGGCTCTGCCTGGAAGCTGGTTTAAAGGATAGAGAGTTAAATTTGGAATCAAGAAGACCAGAGTTGAAATTCTGTTCAGACACTTAACGGTTGTGTGATTTGGGACAAGTCATTTGACTCAGTCTCAGTTTTCTCCTCTGTCTAATGGGGATAAAAATAGCATGTAACCCTCATGGTGCTTATAAGACCCAGATAAAATAGACTGTAAAGTTTGAAAGTTATAAAGCAGTTTGTATGTGCTAGATGATCATTACTCATGTTTTTGTATCTCTCACTGTCATTTTCCTGTTCACCAATTTGATCATTGTGCAAGTTATCCTGCTCATATCTACCTGCATCAGTTCATACAAATCTTTCCCAATTTCTAATGTAGTTTCAAATAATGTTCTAGAATGGTTCATAGTTCCATGAACAGTAAATTGTTTTTCCCTTAAATCCATGTAACTTCTCCGATAGCCACCATTTTTGTCCATTTGTTATTTTTGCCAATATAACAGGCATAAGGGAAAATTAATTCACATTTCTAATTATTAGTGATTTAGAGTATCTCTTTATATGATTGTTGATAATTTGTATTTTTTTAAAAAATTGTATATCAGCCAGGCATGGTAGTGCATGTTTGTGATCTTTCCACTGGGGAGATTGAGGATGGTGGTTTTCTTAAGCTCAGGAACTCTGAGTTTCAATGACCTAAGTCAACTGGGTGTCTGAACAAAGTTTTCCACCAATATGTTGAATCCCCTTGGGCAGGGGACTGATCAGCAGGATGCCTTGGGAAGGTTCAAGGAAATGGAGCAGGACAAAGCTATTATGCCAATCAGTGATTGGATGAGACCTGTAAGTGGCCACTGGATAACCTGAGTCTGAAAACAAAAGAAGAAAAGAAAGAGGAAGGAAGAACAAAAGAGAGGAAGAAAAGAAAGGAGGAAGGAAAGGAGAGAGCGGGTAGAGAGGGAGAGAGAGAGAGAGAGAGAGAGAGAGAGAGAGAGAGAGAGAGAGAACGATGTGTTAGTATCCTTTTTCTACTGGACAATGGTTTTTGCTACTTTATATTTGCACGACTTATCTATGTATCTTGGGTATTAGACATGCTTTCTGGTAAAATTTATTTTTCCAGTCAGCTCTTTCTTTTCTTACTTTAGACACATGGAGCTATTTATAGTTTATGTAAAAACATTTTAACTTTATTTAATCAAAATGCCCTCAATATACAATATTAACAAGTTATGGAAAGGAGGTTTATTCCCATAAACAAAAAAGAGAAATACTATTATAAAAGATTCAGAACATACATTGATAGAATATCTAAAAACAGAGTAAGTTAAAAACTATTGTTACAGTCTGGTGGGAGGCTGTTATGCAAAACTCATTAGAATATGAAAATAGTTTATAGTATTCATGAGTAGTCGTTTTACATTGCACTTTGTCTACGCTATTTCTCTTAAAATCCCTGTCTTCTGTCAATTAATCCCAGGAACTGGGTCTTCTTCTGTTGATGGTGATGATATACAACCAAGAAATTCCCTGTTGCCAACAGTCTACTTCAGTCAATAGACCCAGGAGGTTGCCTCTAGCCCTGGGCATCTGTAGTTCTGATACTTGGTCACTGATTCAGGAGAGGAAATACAAAGCAGAGTAGGCATATAAGGACCCAGCTCAGACTCCCTGGAGGAGGAGGGAGGATGTCTCCCTACTCTAAGCAGTTACACACAGTGTTAAATAGTAACATTAAATAGCAGTTTAATGTGGTGTGATGGGAAAAACCCAGTTCATCTCTTATCTTTCAATGAAAGTCTTAGTTACACGATGCCATCCGGAAAGTAAATGGAAGAGCTGTATCAGGAAGTTGTCCCTCTTTTTAGCTAATGTGGCCCCTTTCCTGCTTCCATTTTCATAGGGATTGGGAAGGACCAAGGGACCATTTAGGTTTTGTGTAAGTAACAAGTCCTTTCAATCATGAGTGACCACACCTCCAAAAGAAGTCATTAAGTTCAACCAGTGTATATACTGTATTTACACCTGGATCATGTACCCATTTGAACTTATTCTTGTGTACAGTGTCAGGCATTGGTCTATGCCTAGTTTCCACCACACTGTTATGTTCAGATGAATTTTGTTATTATTTTTACTTCTATAAAAAAATCCTTTGGTAATTTGATTGTTATGGTATTAAATCTATAAATTTACCTTATAATATATCTGACATATTGCACATATTATATTTATGTTAATATATATTAATGCAAATTAAATTAGGTAATATCTTCTTTTTTAAAAGATTGGTGAAATACAACAATGAACTGCACCAATCTAATTATAATGTTTTTGCTACTTCTGTAAATAATGTTTTGTATTTGGATTCAAGTAAGTCCTGAATGTGTCTCCATAGGTTAATTTTCAGATAGTTTACATATTTTGTAGTTATCTTGAATGAGATTTTTCTATGCCCTCCTCCGCCTGGATCGTATTAGTAAAATACAGAAAAGGTGATGGTTATGTGAGTTTATTCTACATTCTGCTCTGCGTTTTGTTGACTCTCTGAGGTTTTCTGAGGAAAAGTTCATCCATTTCTCTTTCCTGTCTTATTGTTGTAGTTAGCATTTCTACAACTACGTTGAACAATAACCTTGACCATGCACATTCTTGTTTTGCTCCTAAACTTTGCTCCATAACAAATAATGTTCTGCCATCTCCTCCTCTTCCTCCTCCTCCTTCTGCTTCTTTTTCTTTCAAAATTAACCTCAAGAACTCTAATTTCACTAATTATTTTTCCATTTCTTTTTTCCTTCATTTTTCTAATACATCTCCCATTCATTCTTGGAGTTTCTGTTGCGAGTCCACGTGCTTTTCTGGGCACCTACTTGTCATAATTACAAAAATATTCTATTCTTCAGAGGTTCTCTTAATTTCTAATTTTTTTTTTTTATTTTGAGAATTTCTTAGGTTTACTTATTTCTTTAGTCTCTTCACTACCAGTAGCTAGTAAGGTTCTCTCACTGGTTTCTTTCTGTAATCAATAGAGTCATTGCTATGTTGATCTCTCAGCTTATGTTGATCTCTCAGCACAGAACTCAGAGTTGTAGCAAAGGCCTTCTCATAGCCGGGAAGGGCCTCAGTCCTCAGCCTAGAGTCAGACAACTGCTACCCCTGCTAGTAGCACTGAGGACCTTCCCCTTCATTGTGGTCCCAGGAGTAAAAGTGCCTCTGGGATCTGAGATAAAGATGGGGATGGAGGCAATATTGTGCTAGTAAATATTTAAGAACAACCTTTCCAAAAGATGTTAAAGATGCACTTTTTTAGGTCTAACCTCCATTATTTGCATTTTCCTCCATCACTTTCTAAAGTCTAGGCAATGAGCAAAACAATAAAACAAGTCTTCATTTTGTAGATTTTGTTAATTTCTCAGATGAAAATATTCACAATGAAAATTTAACAAGTAGTTCTCCAACCCAGCTCCAACTGGGTAGAGACTGAGGTGGGAAACTGGTCTGCCCTGACCTTTCCATTTCCCTCCAGCACCCAAAATTGGGCAGAACCAGAGCTAGAACAGAGGAGACTTCTGAGCTAGAGACCCAAGATGGAGTACTTTGTTATTCTGTCTTTTGTTATGGTAGAGATTAACCTGCAGTATTTTCTTTTTTATTTATTTTAAAAAATGTGTTGACCTTTTGTTTTTTCTGACTCACTTTCTTTTCATCCTTGAAGAAATTTTAGAAAGCTTTAAATGGATTTGAGTGGAAACTTTCATGGTATCATCTTTGACCAGAAGTAATAGATATCATTTAACATGACAAATATCAAGGACCTCCACATGACAGTCACAGTCCTATTCTCATCTATTGACTGAGAAAATACATAATAACAATCACTAGATTCAGATGGCTTTGGAGGACAAGTGAGGCTGGTGACCTTGTATAGCCCTCCCTCACTCAAAACAAAGTCAAGTGCAAGTCATGTCATCATTTCTCTGATGGCGTGGTCTTCTTCAGCAACAAAGGACAAACATAATCCTGTGAGTAGACACAGCTGGCTGAATGGAGACCCAGCTAGCTGGGTAAATCAGCTCCTCCTCTCCTGTCCCCCTCCCTCTCCCCTTCCTTCTCTCCAAAGGGAGGTAAATTTGGAGGGCCAAAAGCTGCCCAGTTGACTTGGGTTTTACCGGCCCTTGCTTTGCCTTGCCCTGCCCTGCCTTGCCTTGCCCTGCCTTTCCCTGCCCTGCCCTGCTCTGTCCTGTCCTGCCTTGCCTTGCCCTGCTTTACCTTGCCTTGCTTTGCCTTGCCCCTTAAACCTACTGCACTCCAAAGCTGGGAGCCCAATGGGACTCTGCCTAACTTTACAATGATTATCAATACTAACTGTTGTTATTTCCCACCCAGCCTGATGTCTTTGGTTTTCTTGACCTCATTAAAGGGACCATACCCTGGCTACTTCTTAAACAGGCGTATTCAATGAATGGACATTACCTCACCCTAAGTGAGTACTTCCGAGGATCTTGGCCTAAAGACCCCAAGGTCTCCCAGTGCATCCTGGGCTATCTCCAGTCATCCTGATGAATATCTGGTCACTGGATTCAGATGGCTCTGGGGGAGAAGTGAGGCTGGTGACCTGCACAGCCCTCCCTCACTCAAAAGAAAGTCAAGTAAAAGTCATGTCATCATTTCTCCGATGGCGTGGTCTTCTTTGGCAATGAATGACAAACCCAAACATAATAACAGAAAGCTATGAATCAGCAATGCTTGAAAATTAATTTCTATTTTTATCGATCACAGTAGGCTTTCTACACATGTGTGTCCATGACATATTGCTTATTCCATCTAAAGAATGCAGATGAACAGGACTGTGCTTGTTCTCCACAAGGATTTACAGAACTGTTGCAATCAGTTCTCATCCTTACCCTACCAGGTTCTGCTGTTTGTCTGTTGGCAAACATTAACACAGCCCTTTAAGGTTTACAAAGCACTTTACATGTGCCATCTCATTGGACATATACAGGGCTACTCACTATAGCCCTGTAAAGTAGGTGTCATTAATATCCCATTTTACAGATGAAGAAATTGAAAGTGACAGAAACGAATTGACTTGCCCAGAGAATGGGGACAATTTAAAGCTTAACTTCAAGTCAGGTGTCCCTGAGCTCACTGCGCCACCTTGTGGTCAAGAGACATATTTGACTAAACCTGGTATTCTTTCACCATAAACTTTAATCCGCCGTGGTTACTTCTCTTTCATAATTGTTGTCATTGGGTAAATTGTTCTCCCGGTTCTTCATTAGTTGACATAAGTGTCCCAGGGTTTCTCTGAATCTATCACATTCGTAATTTCTATAATTTCTTAAGGTACAATACCAATTGTATTCGAATTTATAGATTAATTGTTTTCTAATTAATATATGTATACTAATTTAGTTTATTTTGACACTAAAAGAAATGCTATCTTATGTCATAATTTGTTTAGCTATTCACCCACACAATCATTTTCTTGCAAGATTCTCATCACTTGACTTAACCAACTAGTAATTGGGTCTAGGATAGTTGTTCCCCTCCTTGGTTCTTCTTCATCTTGTCCCCTCCTTATTTATGATACTTTCACACTATCCTAAAGGCGACGGGGAGAAGTCACAAAACAATCGCAGAAATAGATATGCAAACTGAGTCACGTCTGAATGACCTTCACACCCACTCTTACTGGAAGGTGGCCTCCTACTACCACCGGAGGTGGCCAATTTGACTACAGCAATACTAAACCTGGGCACAAAAGGTAATGGATAATTTGCTCACCCAACTGTCTTAGTTGCTGAACTGGGAAAACAAGCATCATCTCCATGGAAAAGATAGTATCTAGAAGAGTCTGACAACGAATTGACGCCCTCCCTAAGATCCAGAGGTTACCTTGGATCCCACCCTCCCCAAAGAACTAGATACACCCAAGAGCAAGGTGGTAGCAAGCCCAATAATCTACTGGTTTCATACACCTCCCTTTTTCTTCTATAAATAATCCAGCTAAATATGACATTTGAGGACGTTTGGGTCCTCCTGCTAAATGTGGCAGCCTCACACTTATAATGGCTGTACACTTACTAGCTCTGTCATTCATTTGTTCTCAGAGTCATTTATTTCCCCAGTTATTGTGCTAACAGCATCTCCTCCAGAAAAAGTGCTAGAGGATTCCCAGAGTACCAGACTATCAGGAAGATTTCTTCTTATCAAGTGAAATGTCCTCAGTGTGGACATTTTCTACTGACTCCCATGTGCAATCTCCTGGGCCTCCTTCTTATTAGATCAAACTGGTTTAGCAAATGCCTTAAAGAGCTATATTAGTGTCAGTTGTTACTATTTTCATCAAGAGGCAGTATGAGATAGTGGATAGAAAGTTGGTCTTAAAATCAGGAAGACCTGGGTTTCAAATCCTGCTTCTTACATATACTGACTCTATGAGCATGAGCATTTCAGCCAGCCCTATAAGACTATAGGTGTGTAAGAGGGGCTGCAACCTGCTGTGGTAGAGGTAGCTTCCATACTAGGAATTCCCTAATCAGAAGTAATCAGGTTTAGATTAATATAATACCACCAGGGCAGCTTCTGTCACAAACCCAAAGCATCCTAAACCTTATATTCTTCTCCAGTTATCATATATTCTAGAATCTTCCCATGTTCTTCTCTGGCTAGTGTGGCCTCTAGAACCTCCTCACATTCCCCTCTGACTTCCATGTTCTCTAGAACCTCCTTAAATTCCCTTCTGGTTATAATGTTCTCCACAATCTTCTCATATTCACCTCTGGCTGCCATGTTCTCTAGAAACTCCTGGTAGTCTTCTCTGGCTACCATGTTCCCTGGAACCGCATATTCTTTTCTTTTTTAGGTCTCAGCCACATAATATTCTCACTGTTGCTGTGTAAATGTAGGCAAACACACTCATTTGAGGCATAAGACATGGAAACCTAGGGGAGTTTTCCAGAATCATGGTAACTTGTTTGTTTGTTTTGAGACTGAATCTCCCTATCTCAACTAGGTTGGAAATAAGGGCATGACAGCTAGGTGACATGATAGATTGCCCACGGAGTTTGCAATCATGAAGATTCATCTTCCTGAGTTCAAATCTGGTCTCAGCTACTTATTGTGTGACCCTGGGCAAGTCACTTAACCCTGTTTGCGTCAGCTCCTCAACTGTAAAAAATGAGCTGGAGAAGCAAATGGCAAACTACTTCAGGATCTTTGCCAAGAAAATTCCAAATGGAGTCATGAATTATTAGACGCAACTGAAATGACTCAACAACAATAATAAAACATTTTGTATTTCATAGACCTGATGCCAATATTGATTGGCATGGAAACTTCAACTTGTCTCATTTCCTACTTGGACTGGTCCTCCCCTCCTTAGCCCTCCTCTCAGGGGTTCACTGTATCTGTACCAGACTTAGTTCAGATTCCCAATCAGGTTTAGCCCCACTGCAGCTGAGAACTCCCAAACTCAAACAATTCAACTGGCTCAGCCCTCTCCAACAGCAGCAATTACAAATGTGCACTACCACAATCAAGGTCATGGTAGCTGTAACTCACAGATTCCAGAGTTCAATTACCAAAACATGAAAATGGGTTTGGGTAGCTATCTTCTTTTTATTTTAATTGAGCCTGTGACTTCATTGATGTAGAGAACTTTCAGGGAGGAAACTTTCCCTACCAATGAAGATTGGAGCTTGCATTGTGACTTACCATCACAGAGTTAATAACCTGCAATATTAAACAGTTAAGTGACTTGTCTGGGGTTGTGTAGTTGGAAGAGGGTCAGAGGAAGGACTTTATTCCAAGTATTCCCTCCCCAGAAACTGGCTTCTTATTCACTCTGACACACTGCCTCATAATTATCCTACCATATACATGCACATATATGACATTTTTAATGTCTGTCATTGTATACAGTACAAAAGATCCTAAGTACAGAGAAGCTGATCTAGCCTGATCTGGGCTCTGGATTCATTAACTGAGTCTTTGTTCTTTGCTGATCTCCTCGTTGCCTTCCCTGTTCCTGTGCCAGATTTAATGCTGAGTGGCGGGGATTTCCTTTTCAGGTGTCATTCTCAACTCACTGAGCCTGGCACTGGCTAAGTCTCTGAAATAATCAGGATTGCCTGCTTGGTAATCCAAGGGCAGAGTGTTTAGAGTTTTTCTTTTCTTTCTTTCTTTCTTTTTTGTTTTTACATTCTGTTCCCTTAGAGAGAGGTAGACTTGCAGGTGTGCTGTATGATAATATTAATGGATCATATTTATCTAAGATTTGCAAAATGCTTTATGTGTTTCTTTGTTTCTTGCAACAATTCTGTGAAGTGAGGTAATCCTCATTTTACAGATGAGAAAACTGTGGCTGGGGTTGAGGAAATGATCATTTTTCCATTTGGTTATTGATAGTTTGGGTTTTTTTCCCTGAAAACTGTATTAGTTTGACCATTTATCAATTGGGAATGTTTCTTATTCTTATAAACTTGAATCAGCTCCCTACACATCTTAGGAATGAGGCTTTTTGGGGGAAACATTCTGCGAAGATCTTTTCCCCCATTTGCTTGCTTTACTTGTAATTTCAGCTGCATTGATTTTATTTGTGCAAAACCTCTTAAATTTGTACAATCAAAATTGTTCATATTAACTTCTGTGTGGAAAGTGTTTTTACATAGATTATCTCATTTGACCTTTACAACAATCCTGTGGAAGGTATTTGCTGTTATTACCCCCATTTTACAGATGAAGAAATGGAGGCTGAGAATGATTAAGTGACTTGCCCAGGGTCACACAGCTAATAAGTATCCAGGGCAGGATTTGAAATAAATTCTCTCTGACTCCAAGACTATCATCGATCACCTATGTACCTAAAACTTTTCTTCTTAATAATAATTAACATTTATATATTGTTTGAAGATTTAGTGAATGTCGTACAGTATGTTATTTCTGCAATTAGTCATTATAAGATTCTTCTTAACTCCATTTGGAGTTTTCTTGGTAGAGTTACTGAAGTGGTTTGCTATTTCCTTTCCAGCTCATTTTACAGATGAGGAAACTGAGGCGAATATGGCTAAAAGAGTGTGTTGGAAAGCAACTTTATTTTGTGCAGCCTAATTTAGTTTCAGTTTGCATTGGTTCAGAAATGACACAGTCTCAAGTTTATATATAAAATATATATGTATGTTATTACTATATGTATTATTTATATTTTACTAATTAGTTTATTATTACTAATTATTTACTATTTTCTTTGCATTTTACTAACATTTATTAATTATTTTTACTATTATTTATTACTAATTATTGCTAATATTTATTAATAAAATAGGTCTCAACAGTGAGTTTCAGTAGTTATCCAATCTTACCACATTTGATCAGCACCAAGAAGCAACTTATCTCCATCTGGATCACAAGGGTGAGGTGTCCTGGGTCAGCCAGCAAAGTCTTGAAAGGAAGGCCTGGACTCGGCATCCACCACGGTAAAGATTCCCAAAAATGATTCAGGACTACCTGCCTTTAATAGTTCCTCTTAACCAAGAAGGCATTTTGCCAATTAAATGTGTGATCCGTGGGAAAGGAGCTGTCCTCGAGACATCCTCCAGAGCATTCCTGTTTAGAAATGATTAGTTAGGGAGGAGTGGTGCCCTCCCATGTGCAAACATCATAAACAGGCGCTTAATCTGGCTAGGAATAAGATTAGTTACAATCAGATTGCAGGCATATTGAGCAAGGTCAGAATGTCCAAATGAATTTATGCATCACAGAGACTTGCCCAGGGTCACAGGGGTAGTAAGGGTATGAGGCTAGATTTGAACTCAGAAGGATTATTTTCCTGACTTCAGACCTGGCTCTTTATCTAATGTGTCACATAGCTGCCCAGTACAATATATACATTTGTATATGTACATATATATGTATATGTGTGTGTATATATATATATATATATATATATATATATATATAT
>JAQQSK010000114.1:19180-46094 GCA_028658325.1 Potorous gilbertii
AAGGAGGGAATAGAAACAATGGGGGGCAGGATAGGATGGAGGGAAATATTGTTAGTCTTACACAACACGACTAGTATGGAAGTCATTTGCAAAACTACACAGATATGGCCTACATTGAATTGCCTGCCTTCCCAAAGGGAATGGGTGGGGAGGGAGGGATGGGGAGAAACTGGAACTTAAGGTTTTAGGACCAACTGTTGAGTATTGTTCTTGCTACTAGGAAATAAGAAATACAGGTAATGGGGAATAGAAAGTTATCTGGCCCTACAGGACAAAAGAGAAGATGGGGTAAGGGAAGGGAGGGATGATAGAAGAGAGGGCAGATATGGGTAATTAGTATGTCCAGTGTATTGGGGACGGGGGAGGGGACAAATGGGGAGAAAATTTTGGAACCCAAAATCTTGTGAAAATGAATATAAAAAGTTAAATAAATTTATTTTAAAAAAATAAAATAAAATATACATGAAAAAAAAAAGAATATCAGGGCAGTTATCCCTGATAATTTCATGAAAGATGATGTCTAGGTTTTGATCATGGCTTTCAGGTAGTCCCGTCATTTTAAAATTGTCTCTCCTGGATCTATTTTCCAGATCAGTTGTATTTCCAATGAGATATTTCACATTGTCTGCTATGTTTTCTTTCCCTTGGTTTTGTTTTATAATTTCTTGATTTTTCATAGTCATTAGATTCCATTGGCCCCATTCTAATCTTTAAGGAATTGTTTTCTTCAATGAGCTTTTGGATCTCCTTTTCCATCCGGCCAGTTCTGCTTTTTAGGGCATTCATTTCCTCATTGGCTTTTTGGATCTCTTTTGCCATTTGGGTTAGCCTATTTTTTAAAACGTTACTTTCTTCAGTAATTTTTTGGCTCTCCTTTAGCAAGTTTTTGACTCACTTATCATGATTTTCTTGCATCACTCTCATTTCTCTTCCTAATTTTTGCTCTTCTTCTCTTACTTGATTTTCAAAATTATTTCTGAGCTCTTCCATGACCTGATATCAATTCAAATTTTTCTTGAACGCTTTTGATGGAGGTGCTTTACCTTTGTTTTCTTCTGTTTCCATGGTTTGGTCCTCCTTTTCCCCAAAGAAAGATTCTATAGTCTGATTCTTTCTCCAGTTATTGCTAATTTCCCCAGTAATTTACTTGACTTTCAATCTCTTTGAAAAGGTAGTTCTCTGCTTCCAATGTGGGTGGGAATGTACTGTCAGCCACTCAATCCCCCCACAGTCTGTGGGGCCTAGAGCTCCAGAAATAGTAGCTGTCCAGAAGAAGCCGTTAAGTTCAGCATCCCTAAGGGGCCCTACCACTGATTCCTCAGAAGTTTCCAGGGGAACCCTACATGCACACTCCCCTGAGAACAATAATTCAAACTGTGCTATATTGTGTTTATTGAACCCAGGGCTGCTATGTTCTGCTCTTCTGAGATTTGTTACAAAGTCTGTTCTATTAACACACTTTCTAGTTTTTAACGATACCAAAGAATTTTAAGGATTGCTACTATATGACATAGTTTGAATTTGATAATGCTAGGGTTTCTTCATTTTGATGTTTTTCATTTTTCCTTTGAGTTTTTTTACTTTTAATTCTTTCAGACGAATTTTTTCTTTTTTTTTCCTTTCTTTTATTTGTTTTCAGTGTTCTACAATCACTTCCATATAACTTAGATTATTTTCCCCCTCTTTTTCCCCCACCTCCCCTGTCCCTTCCTGGGATTGCATAAAATTTTATACAGGTTCTACACAGACATTCCTGTTAAATACATTTCACCTTAGTCACGTTGCATAGAAGAATTAAAATGAATGGGAGAAATCATAAAACAAACCAAAACATAATACAAAAGAAAATGATCTACTACATTCTGCAATAGAATTCCATAGTTCTTTCTCTGTACGTGGAAGGCATTTTGCCTTAAGAGACCATTAGGAATTTTTTAAGTCCTTGCATTGCAATGAAGTACTAAGTCTGTCAGAAAAAATCCTCACACACTGTAGTTGTTGCTGTGTACGAAGTTCTCCCGGTTCTGCTCCTTTCTCTCAGCATCAGTTCATATAAGTCTTTCCAGGCCTCTCTGAAGTCTTCCTGTTCATCATTTCTTACAGCATAATCTTATTCCATTACATTCACATACCACAATTTATTCAGCCATTCCTCAATTGATGGGCATCCCCTTGATTTCCAGTTTTTGGCCACCACAAGGAGAGCTGTTATAAATATTTTTGTACATGTGAGACTCCCGTTTTATGATCCCTTGAGGATACATCCTATAAGCGAGATTGCTGGGTCAAAGGGTGTGCACATTTTTGTAGCCCTTTGGGCATAGTTCCAAATTGCTCTCAAGGATGGTTGGATCAGCTGACAGCTCCACCAGCAATGAATTAGTGTACCAACTCTCCCACATCTTTTCCAACATTTTTCGTTGTCCTGTTTTGTTATATTAGCCAATCTGATAGGTGTGATGTGGTTTCTCAGAGTTTTGATTTTCATATCTCTATTCAATAGTGACTTAGAGTATTTTTTCATATGACTACAAATAGCTTTAATTTCTTCCTCTGAAAACTGCCTATTAATATCCTTTGACCGTTTATCAATCGGAGAATGATTTGTTTTCTTGTATATTTGATACAATTCTCTATACATTTTGGAAATGAGGCCTTTATCAGACACTAGTTGCAAAAATTCTTTCCCAGTTTTCTGCTTCCCTCCTAATCTTGGTTGCATTGGGTTTGCTTATGCAAAATCTTTTAATTTAATGTAATCAAAATTAACCATTTTGCACTTCATAATATTTTCTATCTCTGGTTTAGTCAAAAATTCTTCCCTTTTCCACAAATCTGATAAATACACTATTCCTTATTCCACTAATTTGTTTATAGTATCAGTCTTTACACCTTGATCATGTACCCATTTGGACTTTATTCTTGTGTACAGTGTCAGGCATTCGTCTACACCTAGTTTCCACCACACTGTTACCTTCAGATGAATTTTGTTATTATTTTTACTTCTATAAAAAAAATCCTTTGGTAATTTGATTGGTATGGTATTAAATCTATACATTCACCTTATAATATATCTGATATATTGCACATGTTATATATTATGTTAACGTATATATTAATGTAAATTAAATTAGGTAATATCTTCTTTTTTAAAAAGATTGGTGAAACATAACAATGAACAGCACCAATCTCTCTAGTTATAAGGTTTTTGTTACTTCTGTAAATAATGTTTTGTAGTTGGATTCATGCAAGTTCTGAGTGTGTCTCCATAGGTTAATTCTCAGATAGTTTACATATTTTATAGTTATCTTGAATGAGATTTTTCTATTTCCTCCTCCGCCTGGATCATATTAGTAAAAGATAGAAAAGGTGACAGTTATGTGAGTCTATTCTATATCCTGCTCTGAGTTTTGTTGACTCTCTGAGTTCTGAGTAAAAGTTCATCAATTTCTCTTTACTGTCTTATTGCTGTAGTTAGCATTTCTACAACTACATTGAACAGTGACCTTGACCATGCACATCCTTGTTTTGCTCCTAAACTTTGCTCCATAACAAATAATGTTCCGCCATCTCCTCCTTCTTCTGCTTCTTTTTCTTCCAAAATTAACCTCAAGAACTCTAATTTCCATCATTATTTTTCCATTTCTTTCTTCCTTCATTTTTCTAATACATCTCCCATTCATTCTTGGAGTTTCTGTTGCCAGTCCACGTGCTTTTCTGGGCACCTACTTGGCATAATTACAAAGATATTCTATTCTTCAGAGGTTCTCTTAATTTCTAATCATTTTTTTTATTTTGGGGATTTCTTAGGTTTACTGATTTCTTTAGTCTCTTCACTACCAATTGCTAGTAAGGTTCTCTCACCAGGTTCTTTCTGTAATCAATAGAGTCATTGCTATGTTGATCTCTCAGCACAGGACTCAAGGTAGTAGCAAAGGCCTCCTCATAGCCAGGGAAGGGCCTCAGTCCTCAACCTGGAGTCAGACAACTGGCTACCCATGCTAGTAGCACTGAGGACCTTCCCCTTCATTGTGGTCCCAGGAGTAAAAGTGCCTCTGGGATCTGAGATAAAGATGGGAATGGAGTCAGTATTGTGCTAGTAAATATTTAAGAACTTCCCTTCCAAAAGATGTTAAAGATGAACTTTTAGGTCTAACCTACATTCTTTACATTTTCCTCCATCACTTTCTAAAGTCTAGGCAATCAGCAAAACAATAAATCAAGCCCTCATTTTGTAGATTTTGTTAATTTGTGAGATTAAAATGCTCACAATGAAAATTTAACAAGTAGTTATCCAACCCAGCTCCAATTGGGTAGAGACTGAGGTGGGAAACTGGTGTGCTCTTACGTTTACATTTCCCTCCAGGACCCAAAATTGGGCAGGACCAGATCTAGAACAGAGGAGACTTCTGAGCTGGAGACCCAAGATGGATACTTTGTTATTCTGTCTTCTGTTCTGGTAGAGATAAACTTGCAGTATTTTCTTTTTCATTTATTTTTAAAAATGTGTTGACCTTTCGTTTTTCTTACTCACTTTCTTTTGATCCTTGAAGAAATTTTAGAAAGTTTTAACTGGATTTAAGTGGAAACGTTCATGGTGTCAGCTTTGACCAGAAGTAATAGATATCACTTAACATGCCAAATATCAAGGACCTGAACGTGACAGTCACAATCCTATTTTCATCTGACTGAGAAAATATATAAGAGGATCACTGGATTCCCATAGTTTTGGAGGACAAGTGAGGCTAGTGACCTTGTATAGACCTCCTTCACTCAAAACAAAGTCAAGTGCAAGTCATGTCATCATTTCTGTGATGGCATGATCTTCTTCAGCAACAAAGGATGAACATAATCCTGTCAGTAGACACAGCTGGCTGAATGGAAACCCAGCTAGCTGGGTAACTCAGCTCCTCCTCTCCTGTCTGATTCCCCCTCCCCTTCCTTCTCTCCATAGGGAGGTAAATTTGGAGGGCCAAAAGCTGCCCAGTTGACTTGGGTTTTACCGGCCCTTGCCCTGCCCTGCCCTGTCCTGTCCTGTCCTGCCTTGCCTTGCTTTGCCTTCCCCTTAAACCTACGGCACTCCAAAGCTGGGAGCCCAATGGGCCTCTGCCTAACTTCACAGTGATTATCAATACTAACTAATTTCCCACCCAGCCTGATTTCTTTGTTTCTCTCGGCCTCATTAAAGAGGCCATGTCCTGGCTACTTCTTAAACAGGCATACTCAATGAATGGACGTTACCTCACCCTAAGTGAGTACTTCCGAGGATCTTGGCCTAAAGACCTCAAGGTCTTCCAGTGCATCATGGGCTATCTCCAGTCATCCTGATGAACATCTGTCACTGGATTCAGATGGCTCTGGAGGATAAGTGAGGCTGGTGACCTGCACAGCCCTCACTCACTCAAAACCAAGTCAAGTGCAAGTCAGGTCATCATTTCTCCGATGGCGTGGTCTTTGGCAACAAAGGACAAACACAAACGTAATAACAGAAAGCTATGAATCAGCAATGCTTGAAAGGTAATTTCTGTTTTTATCAATCACAGTAGGCTTTCTACACATGTGTGTCCATGACATATTGCTTATTCCATCTAAAGAATGCAGATGAACATGACTGTGCTTGTATTCCACAAGGGTTTACAGAACTGTTGCAATCAGTTCTTATCCTTACCCCACCAGGGTCTGCCGTTTGTCTGTTGGCATACGTTAACACAGCCCTTTAAGGTTTACAAAGCACTTCACATGTGCCATCTCATTGGATATACAGGGCTACTCAGTACAGCCCTGTAAATTAGGTGTCATTAATATCCCATTTTACAGATGAAGAAATTGAAACTGACGTAGACGAATTGACTTGCCCAGAGAATGGGTACAATTTAAAGCTTAACTTCAACTCAGGTGTTCCTGAGTTCACTGCACGACCTTGTGGTCAAGAGACATATTTGACTAAACCTAGTATTCTTTCACCATAAACTTTAATATGCCGAGGTTACTTCTCTTTCATAATTGTTGTCATTGTGTAAATTGTTCTCCTGGTTCTGCATTAGTTCACATAAGTGTCCCAAGGTTTCTATGAATCTATCACATTCGTAATTTCTATAATTTCTTAAGGTACAATACTAATTGCATTCGAATTTGTAGATTAATTGTATTCTAATTTATATGTGTATACTAATTTAGTTTATTATGACAATAAAAAAAAATGCTAGCTTATGTCAAAATTTGTTTAGCTATTCACCCACACGGTCATTTTCTTGCAAGTTTCTCATCCCTTGACTTAACCAACTTGTAACTGGGTTTAGGATAGTCGTTCCCCTCCTTGGTTCTTCTTCATCTTGTCCCCTCCTTATTTATGATACTTTCACACTATCCTAAAGGTGAGGGGAGAAGTCACAAAACAGTCACAGAAATAGATATGCAAACTAAGTCGCGTCTGAATGATCTTTACATCCACTCTTACTGGAAGGTGGCCTCCTACTACCACTAGAGGTGTCCAATTTGACTACAGCAATGCTACACCTGGGCACAAAAGGTAATGGATAATTTGCTCATCAAACTGTCTTAGCTGTTGAATGGGGGAAACAAGCATCATCTCCATGGAAAAGATAGTACCTGGAAGCACCTGACAACGAATTGATGCCCTCCCTATGATCCAGAGGTTATCTTGGATCCCACCCTCGCCAAATAACTAGATATGCCAAGAGCAAGGTTGTAGCAAGCCCAAAAATCTGCTGGTTTCATACACCTCCCTCTTTCTTCTATAAATAACCCAGCTAAATATGACATTTGAGGACGTTTGGGTCCTCTCTCTAAATGTGACAGCCTCACACTTATGTCTGTACACTTACTAGCTCTGTCGTTCATTTGTTCTTAGAGACATTTATTTCCCTAGTTATTGTGCTAATAGTATCTCCTCCAGAAAAAGTGGTAGGGGGTTCCCAGAGTACCAGACTATCAGGAAGATTTCTCCTTATCAAGTGAAATGTCCTCAGTGTGGACATTTTCTACTGACTCCCATGTTCAGTCTCCTGGGCCCCCTTCTTATTACATCAAACTGGTTTAGCAAATGGCTTAAAGAGCTGTATTAGTGTCAGTTGTCACTATTTTCATCGAGAGGCAGTATGAGATAGTGGATAGAAAGTTGGCCTTAAAATCAGGAAGATCTAGGTTTCAAATCCTGCTTCTCACATATACTGACTCTGTGAGCATGAGCATTCCAGCCAGCCCTCTATGACTATATGTGTGTAAGAGGGGTTGCAACCTGCTGTGGTAGAGGTAGCTTCCATACAAGGAGTTCCCTAATCGGAAGTAATCAGGTTTAGATTAAGATAATACCACCAGGGGAGCTTCTGTCACAAACCCAAAGGATCCTAAACCTTATATTCTTCTCTAGTTATCATATTTTCTAGAATCCTCCCATGTTCTTCTCTGGCTACCATGGCCTCTAGAACCTCCTTGCATTCCCTTCTGACTACCATGTTATCTAGAACCTCCTCGCATTCCCTTCTGTTTATCATGTTCTCCACTGTCCTCTCATATTCACCTCTGGCTGCCATGTTCTCTAGAAGTTCCTGGTAGTCTTCTGTGGCTGCCATGTTCTCTAGAAGCTTCTGGTAGTCTTCTCTGGCTGCCATATTCTCTAGAAACTCCTGGTAGTCTTCTCTGGCTGCCATGTTCTCCAGAAGTTCCTGATAGTCTTCTCTGGCTGCCATGTTCTCTAGAAACTCATGGTGGTCTTCTCTGGCTACCATGTTCTCTTTAAGCTCCTAGTAGTCTTCTCTGGCTACCATGTTCCCTGGAACCTCATATTCTTTTCTTCTTTAGATCTCAGCCACAGACTCTTCTCATTGTTGCTGTGGAAATGTAGGCAAGCACACTCATTTGAGGCATAAGACTGGAAACCTAAGTGAGTTTTCCAGAATCATGGTAACTTGTTTGCTAGTTTTGAGACTGAGTCTCCCTATCTCAGCTAGGTTGGAAATAAGGGCATGACAGCTAGGTGACATGGTAGATTGCCCATGGGGTTTGCAATCATGAAGATTCATCTTCCTGAGTTCAAATCTGGTCTCAGATACTTATTGTGTGACCCTGGGCAAGTCACTTAACCCTGTTTGCCTCAGTTCCTCATCTGTAAAAAATGAGCTGGAGAAGCAAATGGCAAACTACTTCAGGATCTCTGCCAAGAAAACCCCAAATGGAGTCATGAAGCGTTAGACACAACTGAAATGACTCAACAACAATAATAAAACATTTTGTATTTCATAGACCTGATCCCAATTTTGACTGGCATGGAAACTTTAACTTGTCTCATTTCCTACTTGGAATGGTCCTCCCCTCCTTAGTCTTCCTCTCAGGGGTTTGCTGTATCTGTGCCAGACTTAGTTCAGATTCCCAATCAGGTTTAGCCCCACTGCAGCTGAGAACTCCCAAACTCAAACAATTCAACTGGCTCAGCCCTCTCCAACAGCAGCAATTACAAATGTGCACTACCACAATCAAGGTCATGGTAGCTGTAACTCACAGATTCCAGAGTTCAATTACCAAAACATGATAATGGGTTTGGGTAGCTATCTTCTTTTTTTTTAATTGAGCCTGTGACTTCATTGACGTACAGAACTTTCAGTGAGGAAACTTTCCCTACCAATGAAGATTGGAGCCTGCATTGTGACTTATCACCACAGAGTTAATAACCTGCAGTACTAGTGAGTTAAACGACTTGTCTGGGGTTGTGTAGTTGGAAGAGGATAAGAGGAAGGACTTTAATCCAAGTATTCCCTACCCAGAAACTGGCTTCTTATTCACTCTGACACACTGCCTCATAATTTTCCTATTATATACATGCACATATATGACATCTTTAAATGTCTATCATTTTATACAGAACAAAAGATCCTAAGTACAAGGATGCTGATCTAGGCTGATCTGGGCTCTGGATTCAATAACTGAGTCTTTGTTCTTTGCTGATCCCCCTGTTGTCTTCCCTGTTCCTGGGCCAGATTTAATGCTGAGTGGCCAGGATTTCCCTTCCAGGTATTGTTCTCAACCCACTGAGCCTGGCACTGGCTGAGTCTCTGATACAATCAGGGTTGCCTGCTTGGTAATCCAAGGGCAGAGTGTTTAGAATTTTTCTTTCTTTCTTTCTTCTTCTTCTTTTTGTTTTACATACTGTTTCCTTAAAGAGAAGTAGACTCAATCCTGTTATAGGTGTGGTGTGTGATAATATTAATGGATCACATTTATCTAAGACTTGCAAAATGCTTTATGTGTATTATCACCTTTGTTTCTTGCAACAATTCTGTGAAGTGAGGTAATCCTCATTTTACAGACGAGAAAACTGAGGCTGGGGTTGAACAAATGATCATTTTGCCATTTGGCTATTGATAGTTTGAGGTTTTTCCCTGAAAACTGTATTAGTTTCACCATTTATCAGTTGGAGAATGTTTCTTATTCTTATAAACTTGAATCAGCTCCCTACAAAATCTTAGGAATGAGGCTTTTGGGGGGAAACATTCTGCAAAGATGTTTTCCCCCAATTGCTTACTTTCCCTATAATTTCAGCTGCATTGGTTTTATTTGTGCAAAACCTCTTAAATGTGTACAATCAAAACTGTTCATATAAACTTCTGTGTGGAAAGTGTTTTTACATAGATAATCTCATCTGATCTTTACAACAATCCTGTGGAAGGTAATTGCTGCTATTACCCCCATTTTACAGATGAAGAAATGGAGGCTGAGAATGATTAAGTGACTTGCCCAGGGTCACACAGGTAATAAGTATTCAGGGCAGTATTTGAAATAAATTCTCTCTGACTCCAAGACTATAACCTATCACCTATGTACCTAAAATTTTTCTTCTTAATAATAATTAACATTTATATGTTGTTTGAAGATTTAGTCAATGTCGTACAGTGTGTTATTTCTGCTATTAGTTATTTCAAGACTCTTCTTAACTCCATGCAGAGTTACTGAAGTGGTTTGCTATTGTCTTCTCCAGCTCATTTCACAGATGAGAAAACTGAGGTGAATATGGTTAAAAGAAGGTGTTGCAAAGCAACTTTATTTTCTGCAATCTAATTTAGTTTCAGTTTGCATTGGTTCAGAAATTACACAGTCTCAAGTTTATATATATATATATATATATGTATGTATGTATATTATTACTATATTTATTAATTATATTTTACTAATTAGTATTAGTACTCATTATACTAATTAGATTAGTATTACTAATTATTTACTATTTACTTAGTATTTTACTAATATTTGTTAATTATTTTTACTATTATTTATTACTAATGTTTATTAATATTTTTACTAAGTACTAATTATTAAAAATATTTATTAATAAAATAGGTCTCAATCAGTAAGTCCCACTAGTTATGTCATCATCAGGGAGTCTCCGTAGTTATGTCACAGTCAGTGAGTCTCAGTAGTTTTCCAATCTTACCACATTTGATCAGCACCAAGAGGCAAATTATCTCCATCTGGATCACAAGGCTGGGGTGTCCTGGGTCAGCCAGCAGAGTCTCGAAAGGAAGGCCTGGACTGGGCATCCCCACCACGGGGAAGATTCCCAGAAATGATTCAGGACTACCTGCCTTTAGCAGTTACTCTTAACCAAGAAGGCATTTTGCCAATTAAATGTGTGATCTGTGGGAAAGGAGCTGTCCTCGAGACATCCTCGAGAGCCTTCCTGTTTAGAAATGCTTACTTAGGGAGGAGTGGTGCCCTCCCATGTGCAAACATCATAAACAGGCCCTTAATGTGGCGAGGAATAAGATTAGTTAGAATCAGATTGCAGGCATATTGAGCAAGGTCAGAATGTCCAAATGAATTTATGCATCACAGAGACTTGCCCAGGGTCACAGGGGTAGTAAGTGTATGAGGCTAGGTTTGAACTCAGAAGGATTATTTTCCTGACTTCAGACCTGGCCCTTTATCCAATGTGTCACCTAGCTGCCCAGTACAATATATACATTTGTATATGTACATATATACGCATATGTGTGTATATATATGCGTATGTCTATATATATATTTCTGGTTCTACTTATTTTACCCTATACCATCTCATGTAAGTTTTTCCATATTTCCATGAATATTCCTTATTTATCACTTTTTAATCACAAAATAATATTCCATTATGTTAATGTCTTGCCCAGCTCTGGTTGACTGCTGTGATTTCATTTTTTCAGAGAACTCCTGGTAAGTCAGAGCATCGACTGTGTGGAAATTCATAGCCTGGAATCATGAGAAATTAAGGAACTTGAAGAGAACACTTGAAGAGAAGGGACTGGAGAGTTTAACTGAGGCTAGGCTTCAGAATGGAATATGACAAACCCTATCCACAATGACAGAGTATTTACTCTATTTCTTCCTTGGGCAGATCTAGGGTACTTCAGACAGTCTAGCCCCAAGCTAGGAAAGGCTTTGCAAATAGCACATGTGAGAATGAAAAGTAAACAAAAGTATATGCAGAAGAATTTCTCTCCAGAATCACCTATTTCATCCTTTGGAAAATCTGTGTTCAGTGGTGGATAACTGTGCTGTAAACTATAACCTGAGGCTATTTCTGAGACTTTTTTGTTGTCCTACGTGTGGGGTTGGCTAGGTGGCACAGTTTCTTTATGAGTTCAAATCTTACCCCACATTCAAATCTGACCCCAGACACTTATTAGCTGTGTGACCCTGGACAAGTCACTTAACCCTGTTTGCCTCAGTTTACTCATCAAAGTGATTTGGAGAAGGGAATGGCAAACTCCTCCAGTATCATTGCCAAGAAACCCAAAATGGCATCATATGGTGGAACAAGACAGAAAATGACTAAACAACAATACCAGGACAAAATAATGGGGAGGGGGAGGAAAGACTAAAAGGGTGAAGGTATTTCTTTTTTGTCTTTGATCCCAAACTGTCTGTAAAATAGTAACAAAATAATAAATAATAAAATAAATAATAACAACTTTAAAATGTTATCTGGTATTGTTAATGAGAAAAATTAATATTATGCTGTATCATTTAATGATAATGCTCTGTAATCTATCCTTTACCTCATTTTGTCAAACCCTATTTCTCAGTATGGCTTACAAGGCATGGTGGAATAATGTGATCACTTCCAACCCCCAGAGAACTCACTAGATTACCAGTCTGAACAGGACCCTCACCTCTATTTACAGAAAAGCAGAGAACAGCTTGAGCTAGGCCCTCCCTGGGGACAGCTCTTCTGTCTTTTTTTATCTCCTTGTCAAAATTAGGGGACATTTGGTTTCCATGGAGGAGGCTACAGGAGGGAGGGAGGACCTGATTGGAATGGTTCTGATTTCCTGGTCAAGATTTTTGGAGACAATTGAGCCTTGTAAACAATTAACATTCCTTAATGGTCAGATTAAGCCATACCTGAATGCCAATCCACTTTCCCTACCTGCAAACTAATGTAAATTGGGTTAGGAACAATAGGATGAAGGAGTTGACACAGTCATTGATAAGGTGTAAATTTTGATTAACTCTTCCCATCAGCAAAAAATTTCCCCACCTTGAGTTTGGCAAGTTACAAGGGATGTTACAAGGAAATGGGGTGGGGACCTTAACTAAGCCCTGGGAAATGAAATCATAAACAATGGGCGTCGTGCCTCCCTCTGCCTCTTGGGAGAATGAATATTGTTTTCAGGATGGAAAGGTCAAATTTGGGTGAAGGAAATCATTTTGCATTGACCAACATCAGCCTCATTGGAGGCCCAAAGAATGGAGGGAACTGAGGCAAACCAGGAACCATCAGAATCATTCTGAAATGGGCTCCCACAACAGAGGCAGCAGTAGGACTGATAGATCAGGAACATACTCCTGGAGTAGTGGTTAGGCTACTTCCAGAGACCTGAAAGACCCTGGCCCATAAGGCTAATGGGAAACAAGAGATAGGAAGGAATTAGTGTTAACGCTGGAGACCCAAGAAGGAAACTGAAAGAGATTCTGAGGCTCCATAAGAGGTTAACCTCTGCCAACCAAAACAGTCCTATTGGAGTGGGGATATCAGGGAGAGTGTCCTTGGTCAATACAGAAAAAGGAGCCCCTATGTTCACAAGACAAGGGATCTTCTTTCCTGTAATTTCTAGGGAGACAGAGGGGTTACCTCAATGTAAGAACAGGAGTGGGGAAATGGAGATTTCTATCTAGCTGTCTAAATGGGATCCCTTAGGGTACCTGAGAGGAAAAGTAAGAACACAGATCACTTCCATGAGAAAAGCACCAAGCCAGGTTGGTGTGAGGTGACAATGAGCTTTGCCATTTAGGGAAAGTTCTTCCTTGTGATAGTTGACCTTTGTTCATTAGGGAGTGCACCTGCACAAGGCAGTAGATGAACAATTCTACTGAAGTGTGAAGGAGATAATATGATCTGGAGAAAAGTGGTATGTGTTGTCATCAAGAAAGATGGAGATTTGAAGTCCAAAGATCTGTATTCAAGCTTATGTTTAACCTCCCCTAGGTCTTAAGTTCCTAATATGTAAAATGACCGTAGGGTTCAGATATATAGAGAAGAGCTTCTTAATTTGGCATCTGAACTTTTTTTTTAAAAGTATTTTGATAACTACATTTCCATATAATTGGCTTCCATTAGAATCTTATGAATGTAATTTTATGATTTTACAAAAACATTTATTTGAACATGCATGTCAGGAAGATCTTGACTTCAGAGTAATGTATGTGGAACCAGGGAGGAGGTCAGAGTTGCAAGCATATCTTAGCCCTATGGGGCTGTCCCTCTAAATCCTTGTAACATGTTGAGAGAAGACACCTTGTGACAGCTTGAGAGAAGACATTGCTTATGTGTATGCCTGACTTCCAGAAAGTTGTGCAAGGTAAATGAAGTCAGGGAGGGGCAACGAGACTGTTGGGTGGATTGTACAGCTTCCTTTCTGTAAGTCAGGCTTTTAAAATCGGGACACAGAAGGACCCAAGAACATGAAGACAGAGCAAGCTGGTAAACTGGGAGTTGCCATCATGGGCCAGAAGTTCCTCTGGTGGGGTGAGTGGGGACCCAACAGACTCATCAGGCAGAACATTTAGGTTGCAGTAGGAATTAGAAGGAAGGCAGAGAGGATGCTCTGTGGAAAAATTCAAAAATGAATATCAACTTCTCTTTTTGGAGAGACTAGTGGAGAAACTGAGCAGAAGTTTCATTTCATGTCATCTAGTTCAGCTTCCTCCTTTTTATAGATAAGGAAAATTAAGTTCAGGGCATTGAAATCTCTCCTGTTCTTCTTGGGAATAAAATGAAGAGATGTGGGCTAGACCACAGTCACTAAGTAGATTCAGACCTGGTTCAGAGGCTTGGCTCATTACCCCATGTATATGCCTTTGGCCATGTGCTATTGAATATTTTTAAAATCAAGAACTTGAATGAAGGTATAGATGGCATAGTTATCAAATCTGCCAATAATACAAGACTGGAAAGTATAGCTAATGTATTAGTTTAGGGTGAAGAGAGTCAGGAACCCAGAAGATTTTGACAGGCTAGGTAGAGCACTGAGCCAAATTTAATAATAGGAAATTTAATAGGAATAAACAAAAAGTCATAGGATCATAAAGTTTTCTTTAGAGAGTCATGGGACAGTATCTGGGAAGTTCATTCAGAGAACCGAATTTCTTATCTCTTTTTAGCAAAAGAGATAGCAGTAGGGGTCTGAGTCCCTGGGGATGATGACCAGGGCCTTGCCCTCCTTTGGAGAGGTGCCAAGAAGGATTGTGGCACACTTTGGTTGGGGTCCTTAGAATACAGGCTGTGCATAGAGATTGAGAATGTGAAACAGGACAAGGGAAGCACCAAGAGTCTATGGGTCTTGGTTTCCTAATCTTTAAAATGAGAGAAATAGACCAGATGGACAAAGTTGCCATGCATTTCTAACACTCTATGGATCTGTCTTGAGACAGAAGGAACAAAGATGCCCCACTTGGAGTCTCTGCCCTCCTCTCTTTAACTTCTTTGATAGTAGGTACTGGAGCCCCAATTATGTAAGTAAAGTTTATTACTTTTTCTTCTAAGCTTCTTATTTTCTTTCAAATTCTTTCCTCCAAAATTCTTATATTACTATCTGAACTGGGATCTGAACCCTGGTCCTCTACCTTTAAATAAAGCATTCTTTCCACTCTGCCACCAAGGAGTGCTTTGCTATTTCCTTCTCCAGATCATTTTACAGATGAGGAAAACAAGGCAAACAGGGTTAAATGACTTACTCCATACCTAGTAGGTCTCTAAGGCCAGATTTGAATTCAGGAAACTGAGTCTTCCTGATTCTAGGTCTGGCACCCACTTTTACCCAACTGCTCGCTAAGGCGGTTTATGAGTGAGATAAGCCAAGTTCTCGTGGACTACATGAAGAACAATGTTATGAACAGCAGGGAGGAGGAGTATGAAAAATTAACTTTTTAACCATCAGTGGTTCTCATTCCAGGTGTCTTTTAGTCTACAATAGTGATCCAAATGAGGACAGTCATTTCACTCTATACAGTTCAATGTTTCAGATCATAGTTGTGAGTGTTGTAAGTTAATTATCTAATTATTCTAAATCTTCATTAATAAAACTGCTACTAAACATGACCCAACTTATTGATAATACATTTTTAATAAAATTGTTTATTTGGACAGAGGTCCTGCAAAAATTGGTTGCCTAACCCACCCATACCTTAGGGGCGGTTCTGACTTGAAAACTTCATCATTTCCTGTAGGACTTCTTGTATCTTTCGTTACCTAATTTAACCTCAGAAGGCAGAACTATGAATAATGAGTAGAAGTTGAATATCATCCAATTTAGGCTTATTAGGAGAAAAAAATCAGAGCTCTCCAAAGGCATCTTAATGGGTATCCCATCCTACCTTGCACAGGGAATCTTGTAGCAGCAGCAGCAGCAGCAGGAGCAGCAATGTTGGTTATATCATGAAGTCATTGATGTGTTACTAATGTATAATTAGCATGCTGCGGTATGTTCCTGATGTCCTTGTTTTTATGACCAAGGGGTAGCATGTAATTGATGCATTGCTAGCATGTAATTAGTATGTTGTGAGCTTGTTAAAGTGTTAGCATTAGGACCTGCGATGCAGGGGCCTGAAGTGAAAGGGAACTTACATTCACCTATATAGATTCAGCTCAATTCCAGGTGAGGGGTATGAGTAAAGGAAATGAAAAGAAAAGTCAGCAGGGCAGAGGTGGTGCCGTTCTCTTTCACACTGCAATTTCTGATTATGTAGCTATCCTCATGCCCACAGAGGGACTGGACACTTCAATGACCTCTAGAGCATCCAAACTAGGGTCGTTAGTCAAGTAGAAGCTAGGGAGACAACCATTTTGGGAACAACCTCTCCATTTTCCATTATATCTCCTTGAGCTACTACTATGCCATCTTTCTTTTCCCTTTTACTTCTAAAATTCTTGGGGAGATAGTCTATACCTGATTCCTTCAACTTGGTTCATTCATACATCCAATAAACTCCCAGTCTTTACTCAACCTCTTGTAATGACATTGCCACTACTCTGCTTAAGTGAGTCTTTTAAAGATCACCAGTAATTTTCTAATCATCAAACCTAATGAGCTTTTTCCTTTAATCCTTATATAGCTTCAGCCATATTTTGTGGTCATTGACCCTCCTCATATTCTAGATGCTGCTCTCCTAATTTACCTCCTATCTCTCTAGCCTCTCCTCTACGTCCTTTGCCAACTCTATGGCCTCTTTTTTCAACCCTTTAAGATTTGTATTCTTCTAAGATTTGTTTCTGGTCTTTTTCAACTCTTCTCTCTTCCCCCCACTTTGATAATCTCCCCCTTTCCCAAGTTTAGATAATACCTCTATGCTTATATGTAGCAGGCATTTAAAAAATGTTTTTTGCATTTTTCATAAAATACTCAGGCTAATCAAGGAGTAGAAGCCAGACCCTTTCCTATGAGTGGGAGAGTTCCCATGGCCAGCTCCCTGATCAGGCATGGCAATTATTCTTTCCCAGCAAGGTTGGGTGTTAGGCTAGAAGAGATGAATAGCGTCCATTGTCCAAACAATAAGTGGTACTTGTTCCCTCTTCTCTCTATTTTCCCAGGTACAGAGTTCAAGGAAGGAGCTCACTTCACTGGTAATTAGGAAGAAAAACTTTCACTTCTGTCTTCCTGATCTACTTCCATTTCCTCATGTGCCAACAGCTATCTCAGGCTAGATAATTGCTTCCCCACCTTCACAAACAATCTGCTTATTTGCAGAAGATCAGACTCTGCAATAGACACTATGAGGTACTCAAACCTCTGCTGCTCTATCAAACTTTAGGAAATATGAAGCAAATAGAGATGACCAGCCTGAGAAAGGAGATACTTCATTTGCTCCTAAAAGAAAACTACCCCTAGTTAAGACTTAATGAATGCCTTCAAGATTGCAGTGGCCCAGAGCATTTGAGGATCTAAGGTCTGGGTGCCTTTTGCTGGGGTCAGAAAGTCCTCAGAGGAGCTGAGAATGACTGGGGCTGAGTTTGTTGGGAGGTCTTGTCATAGTGATGGGTCATACCATGGAGGAAACATTCATCTCTGGACTTATCCACATCCCCTTTTTGGTATTTTCTTCTGCAGGTTTTGTGGCCTTGATGCTGCTTCAAGGTGGTAAGTAGTGATTCTGTTACATATCTTGCTGTGGCTTTCTGTGTCTGGCATAATGGGTGAGAGATGAACTTGGAATGAGGAAGACCAAAGTTCAAATCATGATAGCTGTGCTACTCATTTAAGTTCTCTTAGCCTCAGTTTCCTCATCTATACCACGAGGATTATGATAGACCTGCCTCAGTGAGTTACTGAAAGGATAAAATGAGGTATTTGTAAACTATTTTGTAAACCTCAAAGCAGTATATAAATACTAGCTATGATGATGATGGTGATGATGATGATGATGATGGTGGTGGTGACAATGATGATGGTGGTGGTGGTGGTAATGTTCCTTTTTCTATCTCTGCCTCTGCCCTTTTTGTACTTCTCTCCTTCTTTCTGTCTGTCTCTACTCCTGTGATTCTTTTTCTATGTCTATATTTCTTCATCAGTGTCTGTCTCTCTACTGGCTGTCACCCCTATTCATCCAGCAAACATTCTTCGAGCATTCACCATGTGCAATTCACTGAGTTCTCCCTATGCCTGTGTTTCTTTGGGTCGGTGATCTCTGTCTCTAACTCTGCTACTGCTTTGGGAAAGGAAGTCAGATGTGTCAGGGCCTAGACTCAGACCCAATCCTTCCTGGCTTCGAAGCTTGCTCCCTAGACACTATGGAACACTAAGTCTCAACACCATGATATAAGTAGTCAAAAATCTAATGGTATCTTAGCCTGAATGAATAGGGGCATGAGGTTCAAGACCAAGGCTGTTATAATCCTGTCTTCCCTACTCAGGCCAAATTGGAGCACAATACTGGGCTGCATTACTGGGCAAAGGAAAAGCTTAGACAAGATAGAGCCTCTTCAGAGGAGGGGGACCAGGATGGAGAACATGGGAGGGATGAGAAACCATGCCAATAAGAGGAATGGTTGAAATAACAGGAAGTAACCTGGAAAAGCGAAGGCAATGGGAATATGACAGTTGTCTACAAGCACTTGAAGGACTAGCCATGAGAAGAAGCTTGCTGTTCTGCTTGTTCCCATAGGGCAGAACTAAGAACAATGAGGTAGGAGGGAGGAGGGACCAGAAGACACATTTTGACTCAATGTAAGCAAACATTTCCTAACTGGAACTGTGAGTGAAGTGAGCTGCCTCAAGAGGTAGTGAGTTCTTCCTTCCACTGAAGATCTCCAAGTAGAGGCCAATTCATTACTTGTACGGAACTCTGTAGAGGAGACTCCAGTGAAGATATGGGTTCCTGAGGTTTCTTCCAAATTGGGGACTTTGTCATTTGTCTAAGGAAGAATCTAGCAGCTGACCAGATCTCACAATTGGTTCCATGAACTACCTCTTTTCTCCTTTACAGGCTCTGCCTACAAATTGCTTTGCTACTTCACTGACTGGGCCTACTACCAAGCTGGGCAGAGATATTTTGTTCCTGATACCATTGACCCACATCTATGTACCCACGTTATCTACTTCTTTGCCAGTATAAGCCACAATAAGATCACCCCTAAAGAGTGGAATGATGTCACCCAGTATTACACCTTGAGAGAACTCAAGAAAAGGCCAGTGGGATGAGGATGAGCACAAATGGGATGGAGGCTGGGCATCCAAAGCCATTGGATTAGGTTGGGTTGATCTAGATCTTTGCCTGCTTATCTGAGGTAAGATGGGAGGAAGATGGGAGAGCCTTGAGATTACAATCCCCATGTCATGCAGGGGGTGGGAGTGTAGAGTAGAGCAGAAAAGATGAGGAGTACTTCTCACTCTCACTCCTCGAGTGGCAACCTATGCACCTTTTACCACCTCTTTTCCACCAAAATCTGTTTGTCTTTCATTCTAGTGCACCCTAACTGTAGTTGGGTGTCTAATCTCTGCTAAAATGAGAGTGGGTGATCAGGAGATAATGCTTCTTCTTATTATGAGAAGAAGGTATAAGAGAGTTTACTGAAAAGACATAGGTAACCCTGTGTGTAAAGAAAGTTGTGTCTCATTTGGTTGCTGTGACCACGACCATTTGGGTTGTAGATAAACTAGCCCTACCTTAGTACATCTTGCATATACCATCTCAGCAAGGAGAAACTTTCAATTCTGGAACTAAAGAAAGAGATATTTGGTTATTCAAAATGCAGAAAGATTCAATGAATTCTCTAAGAGTCAATATTAATTAGAAAACTGCATGTTAATGAGGATCTTCAAGAAACACAATGTCTAAATTCAAAGGAGTGTTTCTAAGGATGGAGATTTGGGGTAACCATGACAGGATGGTAACAAAGTCCTCAGTGAATGAAAGTCAATTTCCTTCTATTGCAGAAATCCCAACCTGAAAAGTTTATTGGCGATTGGAGGTTTCAAATTTGGTTCCAAAGGGTAACCATAGAGCTCCTATTATTTATTGCAAGCAGTCAACAAACGTTTATTAAGCCAGTACTATATGCCAAGTACTGTGTTAATCTTTGAGGAGATAAATAAAAAGTAAGAATAGTGCCTGCCCTCAGGGAGATTATATCCTAATGAATTCGATATATTAATTGCCCTGGTGAGAGGTAGATGTTCTCTCAGCCAATCCAATTCTGTATCCTCAGGGTTTTGTGAACAGTAGTTGATATTTATATTACAAATTTTAAGGTTTATAAATCATTTTCCATACATTATTTCATAAGAACCACATGAGGAAAATATTATAAAATGATCTGTATTTTACAGATGAAGAAATTGAAGCTATAAATGGTTAACTGAGAACCATGATTACCCAGTTAAGATGTGTCAGAGGGAGGGGTTGAATCCAGGTATTCTTGGCCTTTTAAGGGCATCATTATATGTAGAAAATCAGACAGCGCCAGGAAGTTGAATCCTTATTCAAGTCCTGCATCTGACATATACTGGTGTATGGCCCTGGACAAGTCACTAGATCATTCTCATTGCTCCAAATAGTTCTCCAAGACTACAAATCGCAGAGAAGTGGCTGGCCAAATCTGACAGAAGAATTTCATTATCTTGATGCTCTCTATAACAATTAAATCACAGGTCCAGTTTCTATGCCTTCCTTACTATAAATGGTGGAAAGAGTATTGGACCTCCAGCTAGGCTACCTGGAGTTCTGATGTTATCTCCAGCACTCAGGTCAAGTCCAAGGTCAAATCCCTTAACCTTTTTGAGTCAGTCTCTTCATTGGTAAAACAGAAATAGTACCTACCTTGTAGAGTTATTGTGAAGATCAGATGAGATAATGTATGTAATATTCTTTGTAACCTTGGAAGCAATACACACATACATATACATACATACATACATATGTGGGTATATCAGTTATTATCAAAGGTGGGAGAGGTTTCAAGAAAAGGATAAATGAATGAATTAAAAGCACTTCTTAAACATTTACTATGTACCAAAAAGTCTACTAGGATGTAAATAAAAAGTTAAATTGCCCCTGCCCTCAAGGAGCTTCTAATCAGTAGAGTTTATACAAAGAAGAGAGTGGTGTCCAGGGAAACCTGTTTGAATTTAGACTCTAAGAAATCATAGGGATAAAATAGTCAGTCCCTTGACATGCCTTTTACAGAGGCAGTGGTGGTATTAATTTGATTATAGTTCTTGGAGAAAGAGATGAAAGAGGAATGAAACATAGAAAATGGTTGAAGAGAAGATAGTGATACATGGGTCCATGGAGTTCAAGCCTGAGTGGTTTTCCTCAGCTCAGACGTGTTTTCTGAAGGTCCTGTTTAGATGGTAGTAATGAGACGGCAATTGTGAAAGAACTTCCACAGGCTCTAGGTCCTGTCCTCCTCCTTCCCTGTTCTTTCCAAAAGACATCAAACTTGTTTCTATCAGGTTCCATCCCATGGTGGATTCCTCTGAATCACGATCAACATTTATCAAGTCTGTGATTCCATTCCTGAGATACAATGGCTTCGATGGGCTGGACATAGATTGGATCTTCCCTGAGCTGAATGAAAAGCCTTTTTTTGCTTCTTTGATTCATATATGGTCTAGTCCCCTGGAGCAGTTGGTCCATTCCCCATGTTAGGTGTAGAATCCCATACTGAGATTTACATAAAGGAGGAGCTCTGATCCTTAGCTGTTGGCATCTCTCAAGTTTATTGGAGAAAACTCAGGGCCCTCCCTCTTTGTGTGATAGGACACACCAGGTCCTCTCTTTGGTCAGCTCCCAGAACAATAGGTGACTATAGTGTGAGTCTTCAAGGGCTAACAAGAAGATGTTATGAATCATGTGGAGTTGAATGGCAAGTAGCCCTCTTAATCCTTTTCTAGGCATAAGAAGCTTGGGGCAGATTCTGTTCTAATTCTTGGGGAGAGTCAGGAGTACAAGGATGAGTGACCCACATGGGTGGCCTCTGAGGGACTGTTCTTTCCAAACCAGTAAGATTCTTGGATTCTAAGGCTTTCTCAGGAAAGGAGTATATTTGCTTTATGGTATTTCCAAAGCCCCAGGCTAGAATTATATTCTCCAACTCTGATGGGTCGGCATCTCTCTTCTAATGTCCCGTAGGAGTTAGCCATTGCTCTTCAGGAAGAGTTTAAAAAATCCCTGAAGGAGAAGCTTCTCTTGTCTGCGGGTGTGGCCTTAGGCAGGCAGACAATCGACAACAGCTATGACATTAAGGACCCAGCAAGGTGAGGCTAACTTGAGCCAGTAGATCTACTCCTCTGACTTTAGTCCAGTTTGGACAAATGATCTGCTAGCTATGGGATGTCCCTCCCTCACACCTTTTTTCTGAAGCGAGGGAGGAGGAATTTATCTTGCAAATATCCTGGAGCAGATAAAGAAACTAGAAAGGAGGGGGCTCAGTATTTGGCTCAGAGTATATTCTGATCTGACATTTTCTTCCAGTCTTACCACCTTGAAGAGGCCCCAGGATCATTGTCCATGGGAATAGAGGGTCTCCCCAAAGGGTGACGAACCTGATTCTTAGAGGCTGTGGTGATGGTGATAACCGATGATGGGGCAAAGAATGGAAGAGCTAATTGATTTGAAACATTCACAAGACTGGTCAGTCAAATATTTAATATTTATTATGTCAAGTTTAGGATACAAAGAAAAGCAAAAACAACCTCTGTCCACAAGAAGTTCACATTCTAATGGAGATGAAGACAATAACAAAATACATAGAAAATCAATGGACCGTAATCTCAGGTTTGTCACTACAAGCTTGGGGAAATGTGATCCTATTCAAGCTGGTCCCAAGTAAGCTTAAATTGTACTGTCTAAGTCAGGACAAGAGAAATTCAAAAGGAATAGGTATTTGGTGACCATGAGTAAATATAGCCTTGGTGTTACCAATTGGTTCTGAGTCATCAAAGATCCTCAAGATGGTGGAAATATGAAGTACGTTGCAACGGCCTTCAAGAACTTTGATTGCTACTTGGTGGGTCTGGGCCAGAGACCTCAAACCAATGGACCTTGAAACTTGGTAGATTTCTAAACTGGTTGTTATTGGCTTCCCTCCCTCCTGGGAATTCTGTCAAACTTCAAAGAAAGAGACATAGAAGGTGCAAGTGATTTGGGAGATGGTTGGATGAGGCTTTGAAATCAATTAGTAGAATCTGATTTCCCAAGCAGGGATGAATCTTGGCAGATAGGAGATAGACAGGAATAACAAGGCAAAATGTAGTCACAGCTAGCAGGTGAAACCAGCGGTAGAAGTAATAAATAACAGAAGAAGCACCACAATTCAGTAAAATGAGGGCAACAGAGGCCAATGGGTCATGTTGTACATAGGAAATCAGGCAACATAGAAAATTCAAGGTGTAAGAAAGGAGAGGTCATCTCATTCCAAACCTTACTTTTGTCTGTGATAACACTGAGAATTAGAAGGGGGGAAGTCATTGAATCCACATCCTACAGTCCCTATGGCACCATCATTTTAAATATTTCAGTAGCATCTCTCTCCTCCTTCTCCATTCTCCTCCCTCCATTACTGCTGCACAGTTAGGACTTCCAGACCTTTCTTTCCACCTGGAACAGAATTTACTTTTATATGTCATCTTTGCCAATTAGAATGAAAGCTCCTGACAACAGGGACAGTCTAGTTTTTTCTTCCTCTCTCTTTTAAAGTAAGTTTTTCTTTGTCTTTTGTTTTTGAAGATTGTCCTAAGTTTCCATAGTATCCTTTACTTGTCCCCTCCTAGAGTCATACCATATGACAAAGAGTATTTTTAAAGACAAAATGAGAAAGAAAAAGAAAGAAGGGAAAAAAATCTGACCAAATATTGGAAAGGTCTGGAAAATACATGCTGACCTTCCACCTTGCAAAGGAATGAGGTGGGGTGAGAGTGGTCCTATATCTCATTCTTCTAATTATTCACGTTCTGTGTAACTTCCCAACATTCACTTTGTTTTGCACTTGGCTGTTCCTTCCATTTCCATTTTTGCAGTCATGTCTAGCTTCTTTTTTCCATTTTACCCTCATCTCTTGGAACATAGGAGGTACTTAATCAATGCTTTTTCATTAATTAATTTGTTCAGCCATTCATTCATATACAGAAACAAAGCTTATAATAACATGGAGAGCAAAGGAAAGCCATTGTTGTAAACGCCAGACTAGATGCTTGAGTGTGGGTCTCAAGGTTCAATTAAAATGAGTAGGTGTCAATTGCCTATTGCTAAAAGGCAAGGTGCTAAACTGTAGCAATATAAACACAGAAAACAAAATGGTCCCTCTTCTCAAGGAGCTTGGTTCTACTAGGAGATATCATAGGAAAACAGATAAGTTAATTCAAGGTAAATGTAAGAGAGAGTGAGAGAGTGCTAACAACTCTGGGGATGAGGAAAGAATTCCTATAAGAGAAATCTGTCAAAGCAGCTAGTTGTGTAATACTGCATCTCATCATTCTTTAGAGGGAAAAGCCCTTAGAAGCTTAGATCTGCACCTGTAATCTCTGCCCTATCAAGCATATACCTAAATCCCTAAAGGTCCTTTACTCTACTCATGTTATCATGAAATTTTTTTGAGATTAACCATTGCTCGATTCTTTGTCTTTGTTTGTTCAGAGCATTTGAATTTGCGTTCTGGCCCATAGCAGGCACTCAATAAATGTTGGTCAATTGATGGGTGAAGTGAAAAGTTGATCTCCTAACAAAACATTTGGAAACTCCTACTCTAAGGATACCCTGAGTCACTTGGCATCAGGGAATCATGGAAATTGGAGGTGTGGGAGAAGCAGGTATTGGGACTGAGGGTGCCCTGGGCAGCACCAGTGGGAATGGACATAGCCACTGATTCAACAAACACCAAAATTATTCATTCCCTGCCATGTGCCAGGCATTGTACCAGGTACTGGGAATACAAAGGAAAAAGAAGTGGTTCCTGTCTTCAAGGTGTTTGTACTGGAGTGGGGAAGGAGAGCACCCAGGCAGTGGCCTCTCTTCATTTCATACCAGGCTGCACACTTCATGTCCAAGCACAGGGTTCTTTCTCTGCCCACCTTCTTTTCAGCTTCCTTTTTTATGTTTTCTTCCCCGTTAGAATGTAAGGTACTTGAGGAAATACAAAATATATGAGAAGTACATATAATGTCACTTCCGGGGGAAAGGTGAAGGCACTAGCAAGTGAGAAATCAAGAGAGGAATCTTCTAGGATTTTTAGGTCCTTCTAGGAAGATAAGAATCATCCCAGGAATCTTTAAGAAATTTTGAGAATGTATCCAATTACCTGGGCGTTGGACTTCCCAAATTTTGCTAGGAAGGATATTTTCTGGGGTTGGAGCAATTTTAGGCATCAAGAGGAGCCCTTGGTTTCCCAGGTGGAAAGAACCTGCAGAGGTCACTGGGCCCATTGACCTGTCTCCAGGACAGGGGAGATTACAGAGCATTATTTTTAAGCTAGGTACCCAGGAGACACACATTATCAACAATCCCTGCAAACTCTCTCCTCTCATGCCCCTGAGACTCTCCCCATCACATCTGGTTGCCTCAAGGCAGGTGCCCAAGCCAGAGTATCACTAGGGATTTCTCTTTCCCTATGTTTTTGATGAAAGTCACAGAGTCAAGTGATGTAGCCCAGCTCAATTATTTTGCAAAGCCTTAAGGCTTAGGGAGGTAATGTCTATGATTTTCTTTTTTCCTCATTCACTTCCAGTCCTCAGCTGTATAGAACCAAATGAGAGGGAAATGACACTTTCCCAATGAAGCATTTTTTTCTCCTTTCTTTGCAACTCCAATGCTTAGCACAGTACGTGGCACATAATAGGTGCTAATATATGCTAGTTGACTTACTAACAAGGCCAATTTCTCAGGGCTGTGCTTCCTAGTTTTGTCCTGGGATCCTTAAAGTCACATTAATTTTTTTGCAAACCAGATGGAGAAAGTCTAACAAAGGCCATGACTTTGATAGGAATAGATAAGTGAGGAGTCACAATGTGTGAAGGGTTTAGTGAGACTGAAAGGGTACTATGAATTCATATCTAACCCAATATGTCCTCCTTTGACCTGTGATAGTCCTGTTCACTGGCCTGAAACCTTGACTGCTTAAAGTACCCACCTCCCTCCTCCCAGGCCTTTCCACTCCCACTGTCCCCACTGAGGTGAGACCTCATCACTTCTTCCTTAGAGGATTGTAATAGTCCCTTAACTGGTCTCTGTGTCTTCAGTCTTCCCTTTCCCATCTGTCCTTCACATTACTGCCACAGCAACCTTATTTATACACGGACCTGATCCTACCACTCTTTTGCCCAAAACTCTTCATTGGCTCCAAATAAAATCCAAACTGAGTAGATTGGCATAGACATGCCTGCTATGGTCTGCCACAATCTACCTTTTCAGTGTCATTCAGGGGGCACAACACAGGAAAAGGAGCAGTCCTCATTTCTCTTACTTTTCAGTTCTGCCAAAGGGTAGACCCAGAGAGCAGTTCCCCAAGAGCTATGGAAGATAGTCCCAAGAGGAGCAAACCTCCCCTCTTCACAACCTTTCACAAGCTCCCAGCTGGGACAGTAGGGGGCCCTTCTGCTCATGTAATGACTTTGGCTGCCTGAGTTAGTCCTGTGCATGTGACTGCTTTCCTGCCACAATGGTTGGTAACTTCAGTCAACCTTCAAAGTAGCGTGAAAACTTTCTATTTTAGTGTTCCCTATACTTTCAGCTAACTACACAAGATGGAACACACAGATAAGATTCAGAGGAGATGAAGGGGAGCCACGAGGAAGCTCATACCTCCATCACCCCCACCATGCACACCACTGAACTTCACCCCAAGGAAGTGGTTGGGGGCAGGAGGTGGGGCACCACAACTCCCCACAAAAGCGAGTCAAGAGCCCAGCTAGGCTAAGGCCTGGTAGTGACAACTCAG
>JAQQSK010000115.1:0-15152 GCA_028658325.1 Potorous gilbertii
AAAAAAAATAAGATCATAGAGGGTTACTTTCTTGGGGAACAGGTGTCTCCCACCATCCTTTCAGATGAGGAAGAACAAGGCATACTGTCAGAGGAAGTCAAGGACCCTGCCTCCAAAGGGGATTTAAACTTGGCTCAGGCAATAAAAGACCTTAAAAAACAAGTTAGCAGCTTACTAAAGGAAAACCAAAAAAATACTGAGGAAAATAACAGCTTTAAAAAGAGGCTAACTCAACTGGAAAAAGAGGTCCAAAAAGCCAAGAGAAGAAAGAGGTTTTAAAAAGTGGAATTAGCCAAATGGAGGAAAAGGTTGAAAGGCTCACTGAACAAAATAATTCGTTGAAAGAGAGAATTGAGTCCAGGGAAATGAATGACTATGAGTTAAACCAAGAAGTTAGTAAACAGAACCAAAAATTTGAAAAAATAGATGAGGTGAAAGAACTCATTGGAAAAACAACTGACCTGAAAAATAGATCCAGGAGAAATACTTTAAAAATTAAAAAAAGAGCCTGGATATTATCTTCCATGAAATTATCAAGGAAAACTGCCTTGATGTTATAGAATCAGAGGGCAAAATGGATATTGAAAGAATTCATTGATCACTTCCTGAAAGAAACCCGAACAGAGAAACTCCTAGGTATATTGTAGTCAAATTTCAGAATTCCCAGATCAAGGAGAAAATACTGTAAGCATCTAGAAAGAAACAATTTGAGTACTGTGGAAATACAATCACGATAATACAGAATCTGGCAGCTTCAACATTAAGGGATTGAAGTGTTTGGAATGGGATATTTCAGAAATCAAAGGGACTGGGATTGAAGCCAAGAATCACCTACCCAGCAAATCTGAATATAATACTTCAAGGGAAAAAATGGTCATTCAGTGATATAGTCGAATTTGAAAATTTCATGTTGAGGAAAAGACCAGATCTGTATTTAAAAATGTGACTTCCCAAGACAAGAATCAAGAGAAGCATGAAAAGGTGAACAGAAAAGAAAAGTCATAAAAAGACTCTCTAAAGCTGAACTGTTTACATTACTACATGGAAAGATAATATTTTTAACTCTTGAATCTTTTCTCAGTGTTTGGGTAGTTGGAGAGATTTTACATACACATACACACACATACATATTGATAGAGAGTACAGGGTGTGTTATATCAGAAGAGATGATATCCACATACACACACAAAAAAAATAAAATAAAATAAAAATTAAGGGGTGAAGGAGGAAAATTCCGGGAAGAAAAAGGGAGTAATGGAATGGGGCAGGCAATAACTCATAAAAGAGATAAGAAAAATCTTATTCAATGGAAGAGATAAGAGAGAAACGAGGGGAGGGAATAAAACTACTTTCTCCACATGTGGCTGAAGGAGGGAATAACATGCTTACTAAATTTGATATGAAAATTTATATACACAACAGGAAAGTAGAAGAGGAAGTGACAAGTGAAGTGAGGGGAATGTTAGAAGGGAGGGCAAATGGGAGAAGGGAGTCACCAGAAATAAATACTTTCAAGAAAGGACAAGGTCAGTTGTAGGGGGGAAGAATAAGAGGGGATGGGGTAAGTCAGAGGGCTATATAATTAGTATTACACAACATGATTACTGCGGAAGTCTTTTGCAAAACAACACATATTTAGTCTATATTGAATTACTTTCCTTCTCAGTGGGGCTAGGGAGGGAGGAGGGGAGGGAGAGAAGTTGGAATTCAAAGTATTATAAATGAATGTTGAGAATTTTTTATTGCATATAATTGGGAAATAAGAACTACAGGGATAGGAGTATGGAAATTCATCTTGCCCTGCAAGAAAAGAGAGAAGATGGGGATAGGAGAGGGGAAGGGTGATGGAGGGGAGGGTACATTGAGGGAACGAGTAATCAGAATGCAAGGCATTAGGAAGTGGAGGGGGAGGGGAGTGATGGGGAGAAAAATTGGACATGTTACAAAGTGAGGTAAAAGCAGTTAGTATTAAAACAATAGAGTGGATTAATTACTGAGAATAAATCAATGACATCTTTAGTTTGGAAAAAAGAATTTCAGTCTAAATTTCCAAGAGGAAGGTAAACTTGGGTAAAATTTGGCATTGATGGAAAAGTCAAGGTTTTAATGATAAATTAGATTTTTATGATTGCCATTTAATCAGGGACTAGAACCTGTATAGAAAGACATGTAAGCCACTTAAAACTTGCCTCAAAAGATATTCCTTAGCCAAAGTGAAACTATAATCATATTTGAAACCTGGTTATTGGAATTTGCCATTTTTAGATGCTGTGGGACTATTGAGTGACTTGAGTCTGACTACAGGTATGGGAAGCAGGCAAGGCAATCTGAGCCTCCAATACGTGATGCTAGCAAGCTGATGAGAGGCTGGTATGAACTACATAGGTGATCTCAAGGGAAGGATGGGAAAGCGGCTGTTCAGCATGGGCTGAGGTGGGATTCTCCTGACTCAATTTCCCCACTGACACCTGGCAGACTTTAAGTCTGACTAAATTCTAGTGGATAATCTAATCCTGCCTGGGGAGATACTGTATCCCTGCAGTGTCCTTACTATTGGTGGCAATTTCCTATAGTCAAAAGGTTTGTAAGCTTAATACCACATCTATTCAATTACAGATTATGGGTAGGGGAACATCCGAGGTTGTCTAAGATTAAGCTATTAGGCATAGGACTTTAGACCAACAACATTAAGTTAGGGTCCTTTAATTCTTAGTAATACTGTGGAGACAATTAGGTCAAGAGCTTGTGAAGTTAGCAACATAAATATTATCTGTGTCTCAGTTGGTTAATGTTTAAAAAAAATTCTTTTGTGGTCCATATTGTAAATGCTTTAAAAAGATGTGTCACCTGGGCAAAAGTTTGAATTGCTTTATCTGTTATAAACTGTGTTAAAAATAAATAATAAATAAATAAATAAATGAACTCATAACTTGGGGTTCAAGAAAAAATAAAAAGTAAAAAGAAAAGTAGAATTTGGCAAAGGGAAAAAGAGATACAAAAGCTAACTGAAGAAAAGAGTTCCTTAAAAATTAGAACTGGGCAAATAAAAGCTAATGACTTCATGTGACATCATGAAACAATAAAACAAAGCCAAAAGGATGCGGGGGATGGTGGTGGGGAGTAGGATAGGAAAATCTGAAATATGTAATCAGGAAAAAACTGATTTGGAAAATAGATCCAGGGAAGATCATTTAAAAATTATTGGACTGCCTGAAGGCCATGACCAAAAGAAAAAAAAAAAAAAGGAACCTGGACAGCATCTTTCAAGAAATTGTCAAGGAAAACTGCCCTGATAGCCTAGAACCAGAACCTAAAATAGTGATTGAAAGAATCCATCTATCATCTCCTGAAAGATATCCCAAAATGAAAACTCTAAGGAATATTGTGACCAGATTTCAGAATTATCAGATCAAGGAGAAAATACTATAGGCAGTCAGAAAGAAACAATTCAAATATCAAGGAGCCACAATCAGTACAATACAGACCTTACAACTTCTACATTAAGGGATTGGAAGACTTGGAACATGATATTCCAGAAGGCAGAGGAGCTTAAATCAAGTACCTACCAAAATTAAGCATAATATTTCAGGGGAAAAGATGACCATTCTATGAAATAGGGGACTTTCAAACTTTCCAGATGAAAAGCTAAAAAGAAAATTTGATCTTCAAATACACAACTCAAGAGAAACATAAAAAGGTAAACAGGAAAGAAAAAAACAACCATGTAAATCAATAAGGTTTAAACTACTTGCCCTACATGGGAAGATACTTGTAACTCCTGAGAGCTATGTTAAGGCATTTAGAAGGAGTATGCATAGACAGAGGGTATTGGGTATAAGTTGATTTTTGATGAGATGATATTAAAAAATTGAGGGGTGAAAAACAGGATTATATTGGAAGAAGAGGAAAGGGTGAGGCTGAATAGGGTAAATTACATCACATGAAGAGGCTTAAAGACCTTTTGCAGTAGAGGGAAAGAAGGGAGAGGGTGAATATTGTTAAACCTTATATTCATCAGATTTGTCTCAAAAAGGGAATCACATACACACTTAGAAATTTATCTTATTCTATAAGAGGGGAAAGGAAAAGGAGGAGAGAATGATAGAAGAGAGGATAAATTGAGGGAGGTGGTGGTAAGAAGCAAAACTCTGATGAGGAGGGAACAGGGTGAAAGAAGAGAGAAAAGTATAAACGGGTAAAAAAAGGGTGGTGGGAAATATATAATAATCGTAACTGTGAATGTGAATGGGATGAACTCTCCCATAAAATGGAACCAAATAGTAGAATGGATTAAAAAACAGAGTCCTATTCCTATGTTGTTTACAAGAAACACATTTGAAGCAGAGAGTTACACACAGAGTAAAAGTAAAAGGCTGGAGGATAATATACTTCAACTGAAGTAAAAAAAAAAAAAAAGCAAGGTTAGCAATCCTGATCTCAGACACAAGCAAATATAGATGTAATTAAAAGAGATAAAGAAGGAAACTACATCTTGCTAAAATGTACTATAGATAGTGAAGTAATACCAATACTAAACATATATGCACCAAATTCTTATAGGACAATTTCAATGAGTTATAGGAAGAAATAGCAAACATATATTAGTGGTGCACCTCAAGCACCTTCTCTCAGAACTAGTTAAATCTAACCACAAAATAAGCAAAAAAGAAGTTAAGATGAATAAAATTTTAGAAAAAAGTTAGGTATGATAGATCTCTGGAGAAAATTGAATGGGGATAGAAAGGAATATACCTTTTTCTCAGTGCTACATGGCACCTACACAAAAATTGACTGTGTATTATGTCATGAAAAACTCATTCAGAAGCAGAAAGTTAGAAATATTAAATGCATCCTTTTCAGATCATGGTGCAATAAAAATTTCATATAATAAAAGGACATGGAAAGGTAGACTAAAAATTAATTGGAAACTAAATAATCTAATCCTAAAGAATGAGTGGGTCAAACAACAAATCATAGAAACAATCAATAATTTGATCCAAGAGAATGACAATAATGAGACAACATATCAAAACTTATGGGATGCCATAGGGGAAGTTTTATAGCTCTATATGCTTACATGAATAAAATAGAGAAAGAGGAGATCAGTGAATCTGCAACTAAAAATCTATAAAAAGAACAAATTCAAAACCCCCAATTAAATACCAAATTAGAAAACTGAAAACCAAATAAGAGATTAATAAAATTGAAATTAAGAAAACTATTTAACTAATAATAAAACTAATATCTGGTGTTACGAAAAAACACCAACAAAATGGATAAACCTTTGGTTTATTTGATTTAAAAAAGAAGAAAACTAAATTACTGGTATCAAAAATGTAAAGGTTGAATTCACTACCCATGAAGAGGAAATTAAAACAAAAATTAGGATCTGTTTTGCCCAACTGTATCCCAATAAATTTGTCAATCTTAGTGAACTGGATGGATATTTACAAAAATATATGTTGCCCAGATCAATGGAAGAGAAAATAAAATAAATAACCCCATTTCAGAAAAGGAACTTGAATAAGCCATCAGTGAATTCCCCGAGAAAAAATTTCCAGGGCCATATGGATTTACAAATGAATTCTATGAAACATTGATATAATAATTCCAGTGCCATATAAACTATTTGGGAAAATAGGAGTCCTACCAAATTCTTTTTATGATGCTGGTATGGTGCTGATATCTAAACTGGGAAGAGTCAAAACTGAGAAGGAAAATTATAGATCAATTTCCCTAATGAGTATAGATGAGTATACATGCAAAAAATTTAAAATATTAGCAAACAGGTAACAGCAACTTATCTTGAGATAATATGATCAGGGAGAATTATATCAGGAATGCAGGGCTGGTTCATATTAGGAAAACTATCAACATAATTGACCATGTCAACAACAAAACTAACAGATCATATGATTGATTACCTCAGTAGATGGAGAAAAAACTTTTGACAAAATATTAACACCCATTCCTATTTTTAAAAAAAAGCACTAGAGAGCAGAGAATAAAGACTTTCTTAAAATGTTAAGTAGTGTCTATCTAAAACCATCAGTAAGCATTATATATAACGAGGGTAAGCTAGAAGCATTTTTAATAAGATATTAGTGAAATAAGAATGTCCTTTATCACCATAATTATTCAGTATTATACTAGAAATGTTAGTATTAGCAATAAGAAAAGAAAAAGAAATTGAAATAGGCAATGAGGCAGCAAAACTATCACTCTTTGCTGATGTTAATTTGGTATACTTAGAAAATTCTAGAAAATCAACTAAAAAACTACTTGAAACAATTAACAACTTTAGTATAATTGCAGGATATAAAATAAACATGCATAAATCATCAGCATTTCTATGAATTACCAACAAAACTCAACAGCAAGACATGGAGAAATTCCATTTGAAATAACTGCAAAAAATATAAAATATTTGGAAGTCTACTTGCTAAGACAAACCCAGAAACTATATGAACACAGTCACAAAACACTTTTCACACAAATAAAGTCAGATCTAACAATTGGGAAAAATATTAATTTCTCATAGGTAAATTAAATAATAAGCTACTATAATAAAATTATACTATAATAAAAATGACAGTTCTACCTAAATTAATTTTCTTAATCAAAATACCAAAAGAATTTTAGAGAGCTAGAAAAAATAATAACAAAATTCATTTGGAAGAACAAAAGCTCAAGAATATTAAGGGATTTAATGGGGGAAAAATGCAAGGGTCGGTGGCCTAGATGTACCAGATGTAAAACTGTATTATAAAGTGGCAGTCATCAAAACTGTTTGATACTGACTAAGAAACAGGGTGGTGGATCAGTGTAATAAGTTAGGTAGACACAGTAGTAAATGGCTATAGTAATCCACTGTTTGATAAATCCAAAGACTCCAGCTTCTGGGATAAGAACTCACTATTTGATAAAAACTTCTGGGAAAACTGGAAAATGATATGGCAAGACCAATATCTCATACTCTATACCAAGATAAGATCAAAATGGGATTTAGACATTAAGGGATGATACCATAAGCAAAATGAGACAGCAAAGAACAGTTTAACTGTCGGATCTATAGAGAAGGGAAGAATGTATGACCAAAGGAGATACAGAGAACATTCTAAAATGCAAAATGGATAATTTTGATTGCATTAAATTCAAAAGTTTTTGCATAAATAATACCTATGCAACCAAGATTTGGAGGAAAGCAGAAAACTAAGAAAAAAATTTTACAGCCAGTGATTTGGATAAAGGCCTTGTTTCTAAAGTATTTAGAGAACTGAGTCAAATTTATAAGAATATTAATCATTTCCCTATTGATAAATGGTCAGAGCATATGAGCAGGCAGTTTTCAGAGGAAGAAATTAATGCTATCTCTAATTATGTATAAATGCTCTAAATCACTTTTGATTAGAGAAATGCAAATTAAAACAATTTTGAGGTACTACCTCGTACCTATCAGATCAGCTAATATGACAGAAAAGGTAAATGATAAACATTGGAGAAGATGTAGGAAAACTGGAAAACTAATACATTATTGGTGAAGCTGTGAACTGATTTACCCATTCTGGAGAGCAATTTGGAACTATGCCCAAAGGGCAGTCAAACTATGCATACCCTTTGATCTAGCAATACTACTACTAGGTCTGTATCCCAAAGAGATCATAAAAAATGGAAAAGGATCCACATGTACAAAAATATTTATAGTATCTCTTTTTGTGGTGGCCGAGAATTGAAGTTGAGGGGATGCCCATCAATTGGTTATTCGCTGAACAAATTATGGTATATGAATGTAATCAAATAATATTGTGCTATAAGAAATAATGAGTGGCAGATTTCAGAAAAACGTGGAAATACTTACGTGAACTGATGCTGAGTGAAGTGAGCAGTACCAGGATAACATTGTACATAGCACCAGCAACTTTGTGTGATGATAAACTATAATAAGCTTAGTTCTTCTCAGCGGGGCACCTAGGTGGTGCAGTGGATAGAGCATCAGTGCAGGAGTCAGGAGGACTTGAATTCAAATCTCACCTCAGACACTTGACACTCACAAGCTGTGTGACCTTGGGCAAGTCACTTAACCCCAGTTGCCTCATCCTGGGTCTTCTTCAGTCATCCTGATGAATGGATGGTCACTGGATTCAGATGGCTCTGGAGGAGAAGTGAGGCTGGTGACCTGCACAGCCCTCCCTCACTCAAAGCAAAGTCAAGTGCGAGTCATGTCATCATTTCTCTGATGGCATGGTCTTCTTCAGCAATGAAGGACAAACACACACAGTTTTTCTCAGCCATACAATGATCCAAGACAGTTCCAAATGACTTGTGATGGAAAATGCTAACCATATCCAGAGAAAGGACTATGGAGTTTGAATGCAGATCAAAGCATACTATTTTCACTCTTTGTTTTTTCCTTTCTCATGGTTTTTCCTTTTGTCCTGATTCTTCTTTCACAGCACGACTAATGTGGAAACTTTTTTAATATGACTCCATATATATAACTTGTATCAGATTGTTTGCTGTCTTGGGGAGGGGAGGAAAAAGGGAAAAAAATTTGGAACTCAAAATTTTACAAAATGAATGTTGAAAACTATGTTTACACATAGTTGGAAAAAAATAAAATGCTACTAAAGAAAAAAATCCCACCCTCTTGAAGTGGAGAGACACCCAGAGTGGAAAGAGCCAGGAGCAGAATCAAAGGCAGGGGTAGGAATCATAACTTCAGACAAAGCAAAAGCAACAAAAAACCTAGTAAAAAGAGATAAACAGGGAAACTGATCAACTGTTGTCCATTCTCTAAGAGCATCAAAATGACATCGTTTATGTTGGGGTCAAAGTATAGTGTGTCTGAACATGGCTAATCAGACCAATATGGGCTCAGAAGGCTCTGCCACAGGTTGGATACAAATAATTTAAAGATCTTCAGTGGAAGATGACTAAATTTGCACATTTCATGTTTCTTTTGAACTATTGCATTTCTGCTTTGCTCACAGCAACTTCTTTAATGTGGGCACATCATGCTGGGCAGTCCTTTACAGTCTTCCATGTCTCATAATTGATTTCAAAGTGTTCAGAGAAACTTTGAGAGTATCCTTGTATCACTTTTTCTGACCTCCAGGTGAGCACTTGCCTCGTACCATTTCTCCATTTCTGAAGATTACCGTAAAATAAGGTCCCATGCACTTTCTTGAGCTGAACTGCTATTCATCCAAACTATTGCAGATAGTACAACTCCAATTGACTAGCCACATCATTAAAATGCCAAACATAAGTTTGTCCAAAAAGCAGGGAAACTACATATTGCTAAAGGGCACCATAAACAATGAAGTAATACCAATATTAAAGATATGCACCAAATAGTATAGCATTCAAATTGTTAAAGGAAAAGTTAAATGAGTTATAAGAGGAGGTAGACAGTAAAACTATATGAGTGGGGCATCTCAAGTTTTACCTCTAAGAACTAGATAAATTCAACTATAAAATATACCTCTGGAGAAAATTGAACGGAAAGAGAAAGGAATACATTATTTTCTCAGCTGTACATAGCTCCTTCACAAAAACTGATTGTATTAGAAAATAAAAACCTCACAATCAGATGCAGAAAAGCAGAAATACTAAATCCATATTTTTCATATCATAATGTGATAAAAATTATATTCAATAAGGAGCCGTGTAGACACATATTAAAAATTAATTGGAAATGAAATTGACTAACATGGAAATATGTTTTGCATGACTACACATGCATAACCTATCTCAAATTGCTTGCCTTCTCAGTGAAACAGAGAGGTGAGGGAAAGAGAGATTTGAAAATCAAAAAAATTTTTTTAAATGACAAATATTAAAAATTATTTTTACATTTAATTGGGGAAAATAAACAAAAAAGAACAAATGATTAAATCTTAAACAATTAATATTCAAAAAATAAATCAGAGGAACAGTCAATAATTTCATTAAAGAGAATGAAAACAAAATTAAAATTAAAAATCCCCAATTAGACATCAATTTGAACATCCTGAAAATCAAAAAAGATTAATAAAATTGAAAATAAGAAAACTATCAAACTAACAAAACAAGAGCTGTTTTTATGAGGGGGGACAATAAAATAAACGATTGGCTACTTTGATTTTTTAAAAAAGAGGAAAATCAAATTGCCATTATAAAAAATGAACAGGGTAAATTCACCAATGAAGAGGAAATTAAAGCAATTATTGAAAGCTGTTTTGCTCAGTTACATCAATAAATTTGACAATGTAAGTGAAATGGATAAACATTTACAAAAATATAAATTTCCAGATTAACAGGTGAGGAAAAAAAAGAATACTTATATAAGCCTCTCTCAGAAAAAATCCCCAGGATCAGATGAATTCCTAAGTGAATCCTACAAAACATTTAAATAACAATTGATTCCAAATACCATATAAAATACTATATATTTGGAAAAATTGGCCAGGAAGGAGTTCTACCTTCTATGGCACAAATACAGTGCTAGTACCTAAAGCAGGAAGACTAAAAAAAGAGAAAGAGAACTGTAGACCAATTTCTATAATGAATATTGATGCAAAAATGTTAAATAAAATGTTAGCAGTGAGATGACAGCAACATATCACAAAGATTGATACACTGTGATCAAGTGGAATTTATGCTGCAACTCTAGGGCTGGTCAATATTAGAAAAACTATTAGTATAATTGACCCTATCAGTAACAAAACCCTCAAAAATTATTTGATTATCTCAATAGTTGCAGAAAAATGTTTTGAAAAAAATACAATGCTTATTCCCATTAAAAACCAAACATGGGCATAAATGGAGCTTTTCTAAAAATGGTAAGTATATCTAACACCATTAACTAACATATGTCATGGGCATGAGCTAGAATCCTTCCCAATAAGATCAGGGCAAGGTAGGGATGTCCATTATCACCACTATTCACTATTGCACTAGAAATACTAGCTATAGCTATCCACCTCCAGAGATAGAACGGATTGACTCCAAATACAAACCAAAAAATTCTGATTTTCACTTTATTTTTTTGTTTTCTTCCACAAATTGAGTAATATGGAAATATGCTTGCATGATTAAACATGTATAACCTCTATCAAATTAGAGTTAGCTATAGCAATAAGAGGAAAAAAAGAAATTAAAGGAATTAGAATAGGCAATAAGAAAATAAAACTATCATTCTTTGCAGATAATATGATGGTATACTTGGAGAATCCTAGAGAATCAACTAAAAAAAGTTGAAATAATGAACAGCTTTAGCACAATTGTAGGATTTAAAATAAAGCTGTGTAAATCAGCAACATTTCTATATATTATCAAAAAAGTTCATCCGGAAGAGACAGAGAAATTCTGTTTTTGAAATAACTGCAGAAAATGTAAACTACTTGAGAGTCTGCCTGCTGTGCTCAAACCCAGGGACTACATGAACACAATTACAAAACACTTTTCACACAAATAAAGTCAGATCTAAACAACTGGAGAAATATTAATTGCTCATGGCCAAGCCAATATAATAAAAATGATTGTGCTACCTAAATTATTCAATACCATACCAATGAAGCTACCAAAAATATTTTGCAGAGCTAGAAAAAACAATAACATCCAACTGAAAGAATAAATGGTCAAAGGAATAAAGGAATAAAAAAAAAAGTAAAAGAAGGATGGCCTAGCCATCAGATCTCAAACTGTTTTACAAAGTGGTAATCATCAAAAACAATCTGGTACTGGCTTAGAAGTAGAGTGGTGGACCAGTCACTGATAAAGGCAAAGACCTAAACTGTTGGGGTAAAAATTCACCATTTAACAAAAATTGTTGTAAACCAGGAAAGCAGTTTAGCAGAAACTAGGCATAGATCAATATGGTACATCATGTAATAATGTCCAAATGGGTCCATGATTTAGACATACAGAATGACATAAGCAAATTAGGGGAGCATGGAATATCTTCCCTGTCAGATCTGTGTGCAAGGGAAGAATTTATGACTAAGCATGAGATATACAGGGCATTATAGGATGTAAATGGATAATTTTTCAAGTTTTTCTGATAGCCTCATTTCTCAAATATCTAAAAAACTGAGTCAGATATATAAGAATACAAGTTATTCCCCAGTTGATAGATGGTCAAAGGATATCCATAGGAAATTTTCAGATGAAGTAAAGGTATTTATATATTTATATGAAAAAAATTCTCTGAATCACTATTGACTAAAGACACTCAAATCAAAACAACTCTGAGATAGTAGCCCATGCATATAAAATTGACTAATGTGATAGAAAAGGAAAATGACAAATGTTGAAGCAGATGTAGGAAAATTGAGACACTGATGCCCAATTGGTGAAATTGTGAACTGACCTAACCATTCTGGAAAGCAATTTGAAACTGTGTTCAAAGGATTATAGAACCGTGCATAACCTTTGACCCAGCAATACCAATACTAGGTCAAAGCAATGAAAAACAAAAAGACAAAGGACTTATATGTACAAAAATATTTTTGGCATCTCTTTTTGTGGTGGCTAAGAATTGGAAGCTGAAAGATTGCTTATCATTTGGGAAATGGATGAACAAGTTGTGGTCTATGATAATGATAGAATACTACTTGTGTTATAAGAAACTAAAGCTAGATAGTTTCAGAAAAACCTGGAAAGACTTGTATGAACTGATACTAAGTGAAGTGAGTGGAACCAGGAGAACATTTTTCACAGTAACAGCAACATTGTACAATGATTAACTGTGAATGATTTAGCTTGTTCTCAGCAATACAGTGATCCAAGGCAGTTCAAAGGACCTATGCCCAAAAAATGCTGTCTACATCCAGAGAAAGAACTGATGATGAGTCTGAATGCAGATTGAAGCATACATTTTTTTACCTTCCTTATTTTTCGTTTGGGATGGGGGGATTGTTTTCTGTTCTGTTTTCTTTTGCAACATAGCTACTGTGGAAATGTTTTGCATAACTACATATGAATAATCTGTGTCAAATTGTTTGCCTTCTCAAGGAAGGAAAAAAGGAAGGAGGAAAAGAACCTGGAACTGAAAATGTAAAAAATTTTAGAATTTTAAAAGTTAATCTTATGTGTAATTGGAAAAAATTAAAATTAAAATTTTTTTTAAAAAAATGCTCATTTCTTCCTTTTTATGATCATAAATTGTTTCCCTAGTCATAGAACAATAAACAGTTTTCTCAGCAGTTTTTGTCCAGTAGTGAGTTCTTTCCTCAACAACTAGGATCTTTATGTTTATCAAATACCATACTGCTGTGTTCATTTGTGTTTTTATATTGTATACCTATTCTGTTCCATTGGTTGATCTCTCTTGTTTCTTAACCAGTATAATTTGGTGCTACTAGCCTTCCTTCCTATTTGTTTTTATTGTTTTCCTTTAGATTCGTGACCTTTTGTTCCCTAGAGATTAATTTCATTGTTTACGTTTTATAGCTTTGTAAAAGGAATATTTCAGTAGTTTGATTGGTATAGTACTGAATCAGTTATTTAGGTAATATTGTCATTGCTATTATATTGGCTCAGCCATGAGCAATGACTATTTCTCCAGTTATTTGTCTGCCTTTATTTGTGTAAAAGTTTTGTAGTTGTATTCATTCTTGTCAGTATATTGAAAGGCCGATGCCCAAATGTTTTTATATATTTGTAGTTATTTTAATGACAATTCCTTTCTATTTCTGTTCTTTGGTAACATACAGAAGTGGTTATAATTTTGTCTAGATTTCTTTTACATCCTGCATGCTAAAGTTTTAATTGTTTCAGTTAAAGTTTTGTCTCAGAGTCAGTATACTATCATATCATCTGCAAAAATTGGTGATTTTGATTCTTCTTTGCCTATGCTTTTTCCCTTAATTTCTTTTTCTTGTCTTATGCTATAGCTATTATTTCTAACACTGTATTAAATAGTAGTAGTGACAATGGATATCCTTTATGAACCCTCATTCTTTTTGGAAAGGCCTCTAAAGTTCATCCTCACAAATAATATTATTTGTAGGCTTTACATAGATACAACTTATCACATTAAAGAAAGATCTGTTTATTATGATTTTTATTGTTTCATATAGAAATGATTGTTGTGGGGTTTTTTAAACCATTTCCCACATCTATTAATATAATTACATGGTTCTTAAAATTCCTGTTATTATTATGGCCATTTATGTTTCTAATTCTGTTATTAAACCAAAACCACATTCTTGGTCAATCTAACCTGATCATTTTGTACAATGTTGTTATATGTTGATGGTATTTTATTTAAAATTTTTACTTCATCTTTCAGAACAGATTTTGATCCTTAGTTTTCTTTCTGTTTTGGTCCTCCCAAGTTAAATTATCAAGAGTGTATTTTTGCCATATAGGAATTTGATAGGATCCCTTCTTTTGCTGTTTTTGCAAATAGTTTGTGTAATATTGGGTGAAATTGTTCTTTGAATGTTTGATAGAATTCATTGTGAATGCATTTATTCCCAGGGTTTTTTCCTCTGAAATTTTATTCATGGTTTAATTTCTTTTTTCTATAGTTGAATTGTAAATCCAGTTCTTATATCAACTTGTGTTGTATATTTTGTGAATTCATACATTTAAGTTTCCAATTTTCCTGAAATCTGTTGGGCAAATAGTTTCTAATGTTATCCTTTATTTCTTCATTTGTGGTGAATTATCCATTTTCATTTTTGTTGTTGATAATTTAATTTTCTTTTTAATGAAATTATTTAATCTAATGATTTACTATCTAGCTCATAGTTTTATTTATTAATTTGTTTATATTATTTGATTTACACAGTCACAGAAATAGTAAGTTGCAGAGCCAAGATTCAAAACCTGGTCCTCTTCCTCTGAAGTCAGCATTCTTTCTGTTGTATCATTCTTCTTTTCCATCTGACTCTTGTTAATGTTTTTTATTTTTTTACGAACAGGTCACTGTTCGGATTATATACAGATGCCTGATTCTGCAGTGATCCCTGCAGTAATGGCCAGTCATTTCTTGCCTATTAAAATGTATCACTGTTATTTCTTGAGGTTTTGTTTGAGGCTTACAGTTGGTGTTCTTTTTGAAGAAAACACTTGTGTCGTACAGTTTATTTTGCAACAGTAATAACAGTAGTTAGCATTGATGTAGTGCTTTAAAGTTTGCAAAGCACTTCATAAATACCTCA
>JAQQSK010000115.1:15652-45910 GCA_028658325.1 Potorous gilbertii
ATTTATAATGTCCCTAGTGTAGACAAAGCAATATAAAGGAAAAATCACAAACTCTAGGAGATAAAAAATCTAGTCTTCATTCTGCCATTTAAAATTTTAATAATGTTCATTTACAGTAGCACAACTTCAGAATAAATGACTATCTAATATTTACAATTATCTTCTCTACTTATTCCACTTAATCACTCATTCAGAAAGCATTTTTAACTGGTTAACATGTCAAAAACAAAAACAATGCTCAGCCCAAGAGAAGAGAAAGAAATAAGATGCTATATTTGACAAGGATGAGCTTACAATCTAGTATAGTACTGTTACCTAATCATATTTATATAAATATCACTCAAAGGTAAAAGAAAAGCTACAAGCTTATGAGTCACATTCAAGACTGACATTTACAATTACTAAGACCCCTATTACTATTGCTTTCTAAGGACCAAATTGTTTATTATTTTGTTTTAGTACAAGATGGATGGAATAATGTGACAAAAAAAATAAAATTGTAACACTTTACTTTCCATTTAATACTACAGACATTACTTTTCTAAAATTAAGGTAGAAGAATTATTTTCAGAAGATAGAATTCAAATGCCAATCGTTCCAAATCAGACATAGCACTGATGAACAGAACAGGAAAAGCAGAATTTTTAAAACTATTTTCATCTGGAAAACTACTGACATCTGAAATATTTCAGTATAGGAAGCTGAGTGGTGTAGTGAATGGAATGCTTAGGCTTGGAGTCAGGAAAGCCTGAGCTTGAATTCTGCCTTAGATACTTAACACTTGTGGGACTCTGGGCACACCATTTAATCCCTCTCTGACTCAGTTTCCTTGTCTTTAATACAGGGATAAGGACTGTTATGAAGATTAAATGAAAAATACATATATATTTATATTTACATATTTAAATGCATGTATATATGCAGATATGCAGCTTTAAAACCTTAAAGAACTATGTAAATGATAACTCTTATTATTCTGTATTGTGTATGCAGCTAGACAAATGATAACTATCCTTGATAGGTTTCCTAATAACCTGATGTTCCAACAACAAGAAAAAATAAAGGAAATTCCCCAATGTCTACAGCCTTCTACCCTTTATACCTCTCCTTATAATTTTTGATCCAGTAATACCAGGTTCCTGGTTGTTCCATCACTCAGCTCCAGGAATTTTCTCAGGCTGTCCTACAAATGCTGAATGCTCTCTCCTCTTCATTTCTGCCTTGTAGTTTCCTTGACTTCTTTCAAGTCCCAGCAAAAATCCTGACTTCTACAGGAAGACTTTTCCCTCAGTTCCAATTAATTATAGGCAGGGCCTCTGTTGAATATTTCCCATTTAGCTTATATACAGCTTGCTTGTATGTATTTGTTTCTATGTTGTTTCCCTCATTAGATTGTGAGCTCCTCAAGGGCCTGGAACTATCTTTTGTTTTTCTTTATATCCCTAGTACTTATCATAGTAGTAGGCATTTAATAAATGCTTAATGACTGACTGACTACACATAAGAAAAATTTTGAAAGATAAAGGAGAGAAGCAGCTAGATGGCACAGTGGATAGAGTACCAGCCTTGAACCAAGTTTAAATCTGGCCTCAAGACACTTGTTGTGTGATCTTAGGATATCACTTAACCTCAACTGCCTCCAAAAAAAAAAAAAAGAAAGAAAGAAAGAAAAGAAGGAAGGAAAAGTAGACAATAGGGTTTTACCATTGATTCTAAATTCTAGTATGCTGATACTAGACTTTAATTTGATGTTCGAAAGTGTTTTAACCACTGATTTTAAGTTCTGGCATGTATAATTTCCAATTTTTAAAACAGAGTATAGGTACCATCACATTTCAGTAACTAATGAAAAATAACAATTTATATTCATTTATCCTAAATTTAATCATCAAATAGTTAACATGCTCACCGACACAGATATGTCTTCAGTTTTTCTTTTAGTACTAGAGTCGAACAAGACATTCCTCCCTCTTCTTTCACAATCTTGATACACGATTAGTCGAATCTGGCTTGGATCAAACTCCGACAAAGGCCAACTTTAATGAAAAACAAAAATCCATTAGGCTTTATATTTTATCAAGTACTCTATATAATTATCTTCTAACTGAACACTATATTATACAACTCAAATGTTCCATATTCTTTGGCTATATATATACATATATATATATGTCTCTCTTCAGTTATATAATTAAAGAGTAATATCATTTTAACAAGAATGCATTTAATAATGACCCACACAAACTTTTTTATTTTTAAAAAAGTTTTTCATGTAATTGATATGAATTTTCATGTGAAAAATCAATTTTTAACATTTGTTTTTTAAAATTTTGAGTTCCAAATTCTTTCTCACCCTCCCTTCTCCTCCCTGGTCACTGAGAAAGCAAACAATTTGATACAGGTTATACACATGCAGTCATGTATACCATATTTCCATATTAGTCAGGTTGGTACACAAACTTTACATTATGGGTGGGTGCTGCATCCAGAAGCAGGAGGATCTGGGTTCAAATTTTGCTCAGGCTCTTACCACCACCACTACTGCCAGCCCTATGCATGACCCTAGGCAAGTCGTTGGTACTCCTTGCCACAATTTCATCACATGTAATAAGGAAACAATAAAACACCTATTTCCTGTAGTAATTGTGAGGCTACAATGAGCTATCTGCAAATCCCTTTGCAGAACTTAAAGTGCCGTGTGAATGCCGGCTGTTATTATCATCTCTCATAAATTTAGACCCAAATGCAACCAAGGGGAAATCAATTAATACAATTAAGATACTCGGTGGGCGAAACGTATAACGGAGCATCACTAAAACAACATTCAATGACAATGATAATTCGGCAGGTAAGTCTATCAAGGGCTGGAGGGAACAGAGACTGTTTAGCCTAGAGAAGAGATGATAATTCAGGGAGACCATATTTGCAGACTACAAGTATGAATAAATGAAGGGAAAGTATTTATGAAGCACTACCTTAAATGTTGGGGATATAAAGAGAAAAGTAATAGAATCTCTGTACTTCAAGGAGTTCACATTCTGATTGATAGGGAGAGATAAAACGAGGTTTTAGCTAAACTCATATAGAAAGGACTAATACAGCTGCAAAGCAGATAGAAAGTGTGCTTCTTTAATGTCTTTTCCATTAATAAAATAAAATTCATTTCTTTTAAAAATATTAATTTCGAACCTACATGCCAAATAAAATAAGCATTTGCACGAAGTGGACAGAAAAAGAGGACTGTACATGAAATGAAGTATGACTATTATGTAGAGCTTGTTTTGGTAATTACATAATAAATGTAACATGGCTTTCTCTTTTTAGATGTAATTTTTTAGATGCAATTTTTATTGATATCTTTAGATTTTTTAAATCACCAAAATTCAATCACCCAATTTCACCTAACTCCTCCCAGAGAGTGATCCTACAAACAAATAATTTTGTAAGGAAAAAAATCAGAAAAAGTGAACAATATATCAAAAAAGTCTGAATATATATACAATGTACCCCACCTATGAATCACCTCCTACAGAGAGCTATTAAGGTGAAAGGGACACGCAAGTAACAAAATTGGAAGAAGAGAATGACTATAAAATATTTGCAAGCAAAGCCTGAAAGAAAAACACAACATGAACACAAATGCATCTAGAATTCCTTAAAGAGTTCAGTAAGAACTAAAAAATTTATTTTCATGTGAAATAAGGGCACTGGAGGAAAAAAAAGCAGAAAAGAAACAAGAGCTGAGGAAGAAATACTTGGAAAGGAAATTAACAGTTTGGCACAAGGGGTGACAAAACATTGCCCAGGCAACAAATTTCCTGAAATTAGAATGAATCAAACAGAAGCAAATGATTCTATGATAGAAATAAGAAATATTAGAACTAAGTCAAAAAGACTAAAAAAAAAAAAGAGAGAGAAAATGTAAGATATCACAAAGTAAAAACTGACCTAGAAAATGTAAGAATCATTGGATTATCTGAATGGCATGCCTAAAAAGAGTCTTAATATCATATTCCATAAAATCATAAAAGAAAACCTGCCCTAATCTCTTAGAACCAAAGAACAAAGTAGAAATATGAAGAATCTGCCAGTTGTTTCCTAAAAGAAACTCCAAAATGAAAAACCCAAGGAATAAGACAGGCAAAATTTAGAGCTTTCAGATTTTAGAAAATATACTGCAAACACTCAGAAAGAATTCAAATACCAGGGAGCCAGTCAGTATTACATACGATTCAAGCAGTCAATATTATAAAGGGGCTGAAGAAGATGGAATATAACATTCCAGAAGGCTTACAGTCAATAAAAACTTACTCAGCAAGCCTGAGAATCATGCCGCATGGGTAGAAAAAAAACCCAAACCTTTAATGAAAAAGACTTCTAAGAATTCCTGACAAAAAGGCCAAAGTTACATAGAAACTTTTAAGTTCAAACATGAGTGAAGAGAAATATAAAAAGGTAAACATGAGAACAAAGATAAAGGACTAAACAAAGACAAACTGCTCACACTCAAATATGGGAAGATGATACATGTCCCCTCTGATTTTTATCATCACCAGGGTTCATGGAAGGAATTCAAATACAGGCATACCTCAGAGAAATTCTGAGGTCAGTTCCAGATCCCCGCAGTAAAGCAGATGTTGCAAAAGAATCACACAAAGTTTTGATTTTTCAATGCATATAAAAGTTATGCTTACACTATACTGTAGTCAAGTGTGCAACAGTACCTACTGATAGAGGCCAGCTAGGGAGCACAGGGCATAAAGTGCTGCCACTGGAGTCATGAAGACTCATCTTCCTTAGTTCAAATTACAACAATTCTGTTAATATAAAAAACATAACACAAAAAGACAAAATATTTGTTTCAGAGTGTAGTAAAATTATCTGAAGACTGAATTATTTTCAAATTTAACTACAGGTATGAAAACTCTTATAATGAATCACTTATAACTATTTTTAAGCCTCTGTAAGTTATATTTACAGTTTATTCCAGCTTATCTGTTCTACATGTTTTTCATGTTAACACTTCAGCAGAGAATGTTAACAGAAACAACCATGCTGGAACAGACACCCTCTGCACAAGCCTGATCAGCACTGTGTGCTTAAAAAGAACACATAAATTCTCATCACACGTCTCATTGTGAAGCAGAAAGAAAATGTACTTTGGAACTATGTTGAACTTTGGTTATTTTTTTGGAAGAATAAAGATAGTCAGTTTGAAAACCTATAATTAAATACCTGATGGGATTTCTCCACTTATTTTACCTTTATAATTTTGCCTCAATTTCCAATTCCAAAAACGGTTTTGTTTAACAACCAATCTTTTGTTTTCACTGAGCAGTCATCCCTCTACTCTTTTATCGTGAGATATTCTGGCAAACACCACCTAAAGGTGCTCTTCTATAATTTGTTCATTCCATCTTTATCAATTTGCCTATCAGTACCACATAAAAACTCAATCTATGTTAAAGGAATTTCAAAAGTCCTTGCAATAAAAAATACTCATCCCCATACCTACACATTACTGAACTGCTGTATCCCAGACTTTCTAAATGGTTACATCTTTTAGCAGTCTGAAGAAATAAAATTATAAAAAACTGACAGTTTATTTACAGCATCCTATCCTTCATTTTGATTTTAAGTCTACAAGGTAGCAATGCTGTCTTATTTTGTGGTCTGTACAAAGCCTGTCACATCTGTTTGATTCTATTAAGGTTCTATTTTAATACCTTATTGTGGAATGAAGGTGGACTATAGGTTGGTTTTTCAAAAAAATTTTTTTACTGCTGTTGTATTTTGTTTTTTATGTTACTGTGATTTCACCTTAGCCCTCCCTAGCACCCAGTATTGTAGCAAAGAAGAATATTCAAGCAAAGCCAGCCAAGGCTGCAAAAGAGTATATACCATATTCTATAACACTAATCCCCTATCTTCCTATCAAAAGCAGAAAAGTGTTTCCTTATCAGTTTTCCAAGACCATGACAGTGCATTAAAATTCATCTTAGTTGGCTGTTAAAAAAAAAATTAAAAAGTGTTTGTGCATTAAAATTCACCTTAGTTGACTGTAAAAAAAAAAAACATTAAAAATTGTTATCACTTCTTTTTTCTCTCCTGCTGCTTCAGGAGTGGGTCACCATCATGAATGACACTGTAACCATCACAACCAGAAAGTTCATGACAAACAGATTTTTTTTAGCATAAACAGATGGTTATAGGTGTCTTTCAACATGAAAAAGTCACAGTGACCAACACTGAAATTTGAGAAAAACTGGCCAAGATGTACAAGACAACTCCAGGCATCATTTTTGTGATTCAGAAACCATTTTGGTGGTGGCAAAACAACAGGCTTTGACATGATTTATGATTCATGATTTATGACTATACAAAGAAAAATGAAGCAAAAAACAGACTTGCAAAGCATGGTCTTTTTGAGAAGAAAAAGACATCAAAAAAAAGCAGTGAAAGGAACACAAGAACACAATGAATAAAGTTAGGGGTACTGCAAAGGCAAATGTTGGCGCTGGTAAAAAGAGGGAATAAAAGGCAAGTATGGATGATGTTTATCCATGAAGATAATTTTTCATCAGAGCATAAATAAGCTATGTAAAAACTTCAAAAGAAGTGTTATCATTTATATCATTCCATATGTTTTCATTTCTGCTTTCTTCAGTCTATTGTTTCATACAAATCTAACTCCCTGAATTTCTTCTCTTTGTCTCTTCTTTTGGTACAGTAATGGTTTATAATATTAATATTCACGTCATAATTTATTCAGTCCAATGGATAGGAACCTGTTTTGTTTCCAGGGTTTGGGTTTTTTTTTTGTTTTCTTGGTTTGTTTGGGGCCTTTTTTTGCCACCACAAAGAGTGATGTTGTGACTATTTTGTTATACCTAAGACTGTTCTGTCACTGACGTCTTTGGGACCATATGGCTCACTTGGGATTGCTAGGTCAAGGATTATAACCATTTTATTGATTTTTCTGAATAAGTCTAAAATGACTTGCAAAATGACTGAATCAATTCACAATTTCACCAATGATGTAGTAGTGCATTTGTCCTCCCACAGTCCTTCTAATACTGGCTGTTTTTATTGTAATCTTTGTCAATTTGATGAAAATAGGAAATTGTATTAGAGACAAGACTTGAAGTCAGGTTGTAATGACTCTAAAAAGCTGGTCTTACATGCAATATACCATGCTGTTTTTTTTTTATGACTCTGAGTTCTTGAATCTTATGCTAGCAAAACACATAAGCTGTGGTAGATCCATCAAGCTTCAAGTTTGAGCCAGGTAAAAAACTGCTTAATTGGTATCTAAGAAAGCCTCATGACTATCTTAGTTATAGAGTGACCAATATTTCAGTCAGTTACAGCATCTGTCGCACAAAGTAGCTAAATTGATGAAATCATGAATTCACTGAAGTACTCATATATTGAAGGTTTTAGTAGTAGTAATGTTCAGTGTAGTAATTGCTGAAAAAAGGTAGGCAACTGTGACGTAGTGGAAAATACACAACTTGGTTCTACAAGCCTGGAATCTAGTCCTAGAATTAGCTATGTGAACATGAATAATTTTCCCAGCCACATTCTCCTCACCCATGAAATGGGAAAAAAACATTTAAATGACCAATTTCATAGGGCTGTATGAGGACAAAATGGGGCGCCATCCATACATATAAGCATACATACACGTACATACATTTTTGCAAACTTTAAGGTACTACAGAAATGTCAGCTGCTATCATCACCATCATTACCATTGTTTATTCATAACTGGCAAGCAGAGAGATAGATGAGTTAACCATTAATTTAGTTCATACACATACACTTATTTTAACTAGGACCGCAGAAACAAGAATTTGAACAGGAAGAAGAGCTGAGTTGGTTCACATTTAGGAATTTATAGAGTGCTTTCAATAATTCCAAGGGGCTCCCTGTCACTAAAAGTCACTATTTTTTTGGTGATACTTTATGGCTGAAAACTGGTTGGTTACCCAAGGTCAATGGAAAGGTGCATGGTAAGTATAAGTTGGGAGAATATTACAAAAGATAAATTGTTCATCTGTATTATCTTTGTATCAGAACACATCTGGAGTATTGCATTATTTTATAAGTGAAGTTGCATAAAAGATGTCACTGTAGATTTGTATGGTTAGAAAAGGAAAATAAAAGTAAGGAACAACAAATGTACAGTTGGAGTGCTGATAATGCTAAAAGATTGAAAGAAAAATCTCTAGCACGTTGGAAAGATCTGTGAAAAGTCATGGAAAAGATTCACATAGAATGAGAAAATACAGATAGGTCAAAATCTGCTCCAATGAAGAAAGAACCCGCGCTGAGATGATCACAAAGTCAATCTCTGCAACTTCCATTGCTCCTAGTTGTACTCACCCAGGTCACTTCCATCTCTAGATCTATGAGTTTTGATCCTGGGGTTAAGCACAAGTCTAATCTCTTTCCATGACAGCCCTTCAAGACAGCTACTGTGTCTTCTGTTCTCCAGGTAAATAGCACTAGTTCCTTCAACTGATTCTCATGTGGGCCTTCCCTATCTAGAACAGGGGTCACAAATTATGTGGCCTGTTGCCTGTTTCTGTATGGCTTTGACACTTTCAGTGAATCATACAAAAACAGATGATAGGACAGATTTAGTCTATATGCCAGTTTGCTGATTCTCATTTTAAAACATTCTCCTGTCGATTTTTTCCAGCTTGACAATGTCCTTCCTAAAATGTGGTGCCTATAATTGAATAGATTAGAGATGTTGTCTGACTAGATCATAATATTGGATTATCACTTTTCATGTTATAGACATGATTTCTTAATAGCACCTAATATTATATCGGTTTTTGGCTTTTTTGGCTATCATGTTGCATTCTTGATACTTATCGAGAGTATAGCCTACTAGAAATTTCAGGTTTTTTGTAGACAAACTTCTATTTAGCATTGTCTTTTCCGCAGAAAATATTCAAATTGACTTTTTTGAATCCAAGTTTAAGATTCAACATTTATTTCTATTAAATTTTACCTTATTAGATTTAGCCTATCTTTCTGAGAGGCAGTGTGGAATAGTGAATGGAAAGCCAGGTTAAAAAGCCAGGAATACCTGGGTGTGTCCTGCTTCTGACATATTCTGGCTGTATGATTCTGGGTAGGTATCTTAATATCTCAGTGTCTTAGATCAAAGGTGTCAACTGAACTTCTAAGTTCCTAACACTCATAGTGCTGTTAATTAGATTAAAATGTAAGTGGGAAATACATAACAAAATTTTTAAAAATGACAAAATATAGGTAATATTATATCTTAAAACAGTCAATATGCAGAAGCATATTGAACCAGAAAACCCCATGTTAATATTATGTAGGTTTTATCATATAATTACTTATTATGTTAAATATTTCCCAATTACATTTCATTCTGGTTTTAGTTGCACTCTGGAGTGCAACTCTGTGGCTGCGAGCCACATGTAGCCTGAGGGGTGCAATTCCAAACAATTCTTTGAGACTCTATGTTGCAGATAAGGTGTTGGTCTGTTGTGGTAAGAGTCTCCTTACTAGGGAATTCCCTAAGTCAATGAAATCACAGGTCCAGTTCCTATTCCTATCCTTAATTCTATCTGCTGCCATCATTTTGGATCCTAATTCTATCTATCAGCTTTCCTCTGGAAGAATGCATGGGCAAATTTGATAAACATGCTATCAACAACAACCCAAATCACTGACAAAAATAATCAAAACCTGATGGAAATTCTATTAGAGAACTCCTTATAAGTATAGGTGGCCTCACTTGGTGCTCCCTCCTTCAATTCAAGGATGGTGATTGACCTATGGCACTCTGTCCTGGTGAGAAAACATCTGGAGTATATAGTAATTAATTTTATATATAACTTTATGACTTCATGGTTTCCCTTTCCCATAAATATTTTTGAGTCTAAGGAATGTTCACCTACCTGTAATAGAAAAATAGTAACATGAATTACTTCACTTATAGATCTCCATAACACTATTCTTACAGCTAAAGGCTTACTTCTTTCACAAAACCTTGATTTTTATCAAGGTACTTTACAGATAGTTATTTCCTTTAAATCTATTTTAAAGACATTAATAATTATGATAAAAAAAACCATGATAATCTGTAGTTTTCTTTCTTTTCTCATGTGTTTAAGTATTAGCCTTAAATTTATGTCTCAGAGAAAGCTCTCTCTCCTGGATTTCAGTCCCATAAACCAACAGCCTCTTGGATATTTCAAACTGAAAGTCCTGGAGAGAGAACAAGTTCAATATGTGTAAAACCAAACATTATCTTTCCCCCCAAAAGCTATCCCTTTTCTAAAACTACTTATTTCTTTCAAAGGCACTATCATCCTTTCAGATTCCCAGTTTGTAATCTTCATATTATCCTCTTTTCCTCACTCTCCTTAACCTCATATATCTAATCAGTTGCCAAGTCTTGCTATTTCCACTGTTACAATATCTCTCATGTCAGACTCCTTTCTTTTCAAACAAATACAACCTGAGTCTAGGTCCTCAATACCTCTCACATATTACTGCAATAGCTAATTGGTTTCCCTCTCTTGTCCCTCTCCATTCCATCTATCAACTCAGCTGCCAAAATGAACAACCTAAAGTGAAAATTAGACTGTGTCACCTCCCTACGCAATAAATTCCATGGCTTCTTACTGTAGCCTCTAGAATAAAGGACAAATTATTTTGTTTAGTATGTGTGAAGTCCTATACAACTTAGTTTCAACCTATCCTTCTAGCCTGACTGGACATTACATGACCCTTCCACATTCTGTGAACCACTCAAATTGGCATCTCTCTTCCTCATAAATGACACTCCGTCTCTTAACTCATACCCTATAGTTGGTTCCCAATCTTTCCATCTACATACCTGTGCATTGACCATACCACATGTCAGGAATATTCTCCCTCCTTTTCTATACCTTATAGAATCTCTTTCTTCCATATGGCCCGTAGGCCCCTTGTGGTCCACCAAAAGATTTCAGGTGGCCCGCAAAAATGTAGGGTTGCCACCGCACACTCTACTGTTTGCCTGGTGACCCGCACCAACCATCATCAGTCTGTTTCTAGTCTAACCTATGTGCAGCCCAAAGAAATTCTGCCTATTTTAATTTTGGTCCTTACCTACTACCAAGTTGTGCAGGTCTGCTTTAAGATGAACATCAAGAATCACCTGCATGAAGCCTTTCCTGATTCCCCAGTTGCTAGTATTATCCTTTTCAAACTAACTCGTATTGTAGCTATTTTGTATATATTTGTATTCATTCCCCTAATTTTGATGCCATATTGATACTCCTTCATTTCTTTTCAGACAGATCATTTCAATTATGCCTTTATTCTTTAATCATTATAATTTAGAATTAGTTCATCAATCAACAAACATTTATCAAGACCCACAATATACAAGTGCTCTGCTAGGAACCAGGGATACAAATATAGAAATGAAAGTCTCTGCCTTCAAAGAAATAATATTCTCTTGAGAGGAAAAATATGTATGTACAAAATAAAAATAAGATAATTGGGGAGGGAGGAGAGCAGAAGCACTAGGTGCCAGAGGAAGAAGAATCAAAAAGACTTCAAGTAGATGGTCAGAGGTTAAAAGGAGAGAATAAATTTCAGGTATGATGACAGCCCACATAGAGACAGAGATGGGAGAGGGAAGGCGGTATGTAAGGAATAGTAAACAGGCCAGTCTGGCTAGATTGTGAAATGTATGAAGGGGAAGTAATGTACTACAAAGCTGGAAAAGATATTCTGAAGCCAAGTTATGATGGGCTTTAAAATGTTGAAGAGAGGAGCCTGGATTTGATCCTATTGGTAATAAGGAGCTAGTAGAGTTTACTGAGCAGGAAAGTGAAAAAGATTTTACTTTAGCAAAATCACTTTAACAGTTGTATGGAGGATTCAGTGCATGATCTTTCCATTTTGCTATTTTTTCACCTTACCTTATGAATTTGTTACTTAAAGATTTTGTCTGAGACTAAAAAATATGGTAGAGTAGAAGCAACACTAGATCCAGAGGGCCAAAATTCAAATCTTAGTTCTTACTGTCTGTGTCCCCTTGGTCAAATTACTTGCTTTCTCTGGGCTTAATTTTCCTTATATGCAAATATGTGGGTTGCATTAGATGACCTTTAAGATCCTTGTCAATTCTAAACCTATGATTCTATCACTAATTCCAACTGCCACTATTGGAGGGATTTTCAATATTCAGAGTTCCATATATTGCTGAAAGCCTGGACCAAAAATTTTTTTGGAATGATTCAGCTAGATTTTTCATATTATATTTTTCATAAATATAATAACTAAATGATGAGAAGATGCTTTGTTAATAATATAAAAATATACCTATATCAGATTGCTGTCTTAGGTAGTAGGGAGGGAGAAAAATTTGAAACTCAAATTCTTATAAAAATGATTCCTGAAAATTATCTTACAGCACTAAGTTACTCAAATTTATTTTCTGTTATACCAAAAAGTATTATTACTAATTCATATGTCTAATTTAAATTCCTTTTAAATAAAGATATACATGTTGGTTCCACAAATCAAAATAATCTCAGATACATACAGGTTTTTCATATTATAATTAAGAACAATAAAAATCATATCAAATCTCTTAGAAAACATATCTTTTATTTCAGAAGGATTCTTTCTGAGTATATATATACATATATGTATAAATATGATTAAAGTAAAAATAAAGTAAAAAAAAAACTTAGAAACATGGTAAGGGAGAGTTTCTGAATACTCAATGTATTAAAATCCATACAAAACAAATTCAACATCAACATAATTTATGTCAACATTTCATGAAAGGTTTTCATCAAAATCCCTAGCATTAAACAATTTACTTCAGAGATTTTCCAGGGGCCAGACTGTCACAAATTCATGTGCTTATCATGTTATTTTATTATATATATGTTATTATATTACACTTGATAATCATCTATTTGTCAGGAAGTGAAATAAAGTACTTATTAATATTCTTTATAAATGTTAATTATCATTAATACAAAGCTGTGCTGATTTTATTGATGTTAAAAAAAGTCAAATTTATTTCCACACCTAAGTTGTACCTTACTAGTATCTTTGTCCCCTTGGCAGTTCTACTTTCTGAAATCCCTAAAAACTCCAGTTATGCGTGGCTGCCAGCCCAGGTTAATAATAGCAATGAACCATATTCATCCAAACCACAAGACTGTCAGGTGACATACTGAGAAGTCTGAATTTAACTCAAACAAAAGACTCCATGCTGCAATGTAAAATGCTTAATCCTAGCAACAGGATGAGGCTGGGGGATGGGGAACCTTTACAAAAAAACCCAAAAAAACAAATGAGAACAGTTGCCTAAGGCAAAATTTGTGTTTTTATACAAAGTTCACTTATTGTCCCTCACAATGTCATAACCAATATTTGTGCCTTTTGTTTCATTGTAGAGTTCAAGATTTTTTTCAGGAAAGTTATCACTCTCTACTTTTCAATTCTTTTGTCTCCTCAAATATATTAGTGAAAGGATCAATTTAATTCATCTCAAAGTACTACTGTGGTAGTCACCAAAGACTATACATGTCAGTTTCGTTTACCACCTTTTTTAAGTTAATCTGATACAGGCTGTCATTGTACCTTCTAAAAATGCCCTGGCAATGGTGTATGCGTTCCTTTAAAACATAAATCTGTAGAGAATTCAGACTAACTCAGGAAGAGAGGGGGATAAAAAGTGTATTCCTCTCTGATTCTCTCAGTCTCTGACTCTTAAATTCTTGGGAGATGCAGGATACTGGCATCCAACCCTGCTGGCAAGCAGAGCCTTCAGAGGAACAGAAAAGCAAGCACCAAGCCATCATGTGACCCAAAATGAAACTATATGCCACCTAAACTGGTGAGGAGATGGACAAACTAATGCTAACTTTATGCTGCTTTTATACACACAAATTTCACTAATAAATAAAGCCTACAAGTTTGAAAAGTACAGTAAAAGTTATGTTATATTGCTTGTTTGGTTCAATAATGAAATCTTGGGAAGTTTTCAGAATATGTTTAGATGAAAATCTTGCTCAGTTTCAGTGTGGATGTCACATTTTACTTCCCCCACACCCACGTTCTACAACAAAAACAAACACCAAAGAGGAAGACCAATGTTTTAAAACCCACAGCAAAATAAAATCAACTGAAATTTTAAAATGAGAAAGGTTTTTGTTATAATAAAAATACAATTAACAATACTGTAGAGCAACTGAAACAAAAGTAGGAGAAACAAAGGAAAAAGAAAAAAACTATTCAAAATATCAGGGAAAATGTCCTCAAATGGGTGAAGAATATGTTCAAAGAAGTCAATCCCATAAGCATTTATTAATAGCTTATAATATGCCAAGCACTACGCTACACATTGCATATAAGAAGACAAAAATTAAATGGTCCCTGCTCACAAGGAGCTTATGTTCTTTTCCTTTTTTTGGCAGGGGGAGGCAGGCAAGAGATAAATATAGAAAATTAAACACACACACAAAAAAACAAACCCAAGGTAATTTTGAGGCTTGGAAAAAGCACTAACTTCTGGGGGAATGTAGTTATTAGATGTCAATTGAACCAAGCTTTGAAGGAAACTCAGGATTCTAAAAGGTAGAGGCATAAAGGGAATATGAAGGCATACAGACATGGGGGACTGATTGTAAAAAAGAATGAAGATGGGAGGTTGGATGTCATGTGAGAGACAGCAAGAAGGTCAATTTGGCTGTTCTCAGCTTTCTCAGATTTAAAACTCAACATGAAGGTTGAGTAATAAAAGTCTGAAAAGGTAAGCTGGAACAAGACTGTGAAGGAATTTAAATGTGAAATAAAATAGTTTGTATTTAATCCTAGAGATAATAGCTTGTCACTGGAACTTATTGAGCAAGACAGTGATGATGTCAAACCTGTTTTTAGAGAAAATGATTTGGCAGGTACATGGAGTGTGGAATGAAGAGAGAAGAAATCTGAGGTAAGGAAACCAATTAGGAAGCTTCTGTAATAATGTAGGGGAGAGATAACAACCTCATTAGTTTAAGTAGAGAGAAGATATGAAGGTAGAATATTAGAAACTGACTGGCTATGTGGAAATAACGGGGAATGAAGACTTGAGGATGTCTCCAAGGTTTCTGCAGTACTGCCTATTTGGGTTGTACTACAAAGTTAAGTGACTTTATAAAAAGAGAACAACAACAATACAGAATGTAGGCTTAATGGCTTAATGAGACAATAAAAATATTAGAAATATTAGAATAATAGAAAATACTGAAAACAAAATCTAGTTTTCTAAAACAAAAAAACAATTGGCATGTTTAAGAAACTTGTAACCAAACAAAACGCTGAACCATATTTCAATAAATCATATAAGATAATTCTGTAAATCTAGCAGATTTATGGAAAAGGGCAAAGTAAAAATAGAAAGAATCTACCTACAACATCCTGAAAGAAACCCTAAAATGAAAACTCATTGTAATGTCACAATCAAAATCTAGGGGTTTTGAGAAATAAATACTGCAAGCAGTCAGAAAGAGTTTAAGAACCAAGGAACCACAGTGCAAACCATTTTTGCAAAAACCAACAATATTCAACAGCATTAAAAACCTATTGAACAAGTGTACAGAAAAGCAGAAATATTAAACATATTTATTAATTACAACACAAGAAAAATTACAATCAATAAAGGGCATTGGAAAAAAGAATTCAAATGTAAATTATAACTAAATAATTTAACCCTAAAGAACTAGTAGGCCAAAAACCAAATTAGTAATATTATATAATTTCAAAGAAAATGATGAAATGATATACCAAAACTTTTGGGGTGCAACCAAAAAATTCCTAATCTTTTTTAATTAAAACACTGATCAACAAAATGGAGAGTAAAAACAACTGAAGAATGAATCCAGTATGCAATTACGAACAAAAGGCAACAAATCAAAAACTCACAATTCAACCCAGAAAATCTAAAAAGTAAAGGAAAAAAAAACCATGAAAAACTATTGAATTGATAAGTAAAAAAAGGACATGGAAAAATAAACTGCTAGATGATTTGTTTTTCAAAAAGTAAAAGTTATCTGTATTTTTAAAAATGAGAAAGAATTCAAATGAAAGAAAAACAAAGAAAATTATCAGAAATCACTGTCAAAAAATGATCTAAATAAAATACATAAATATAAAAAAAGATTATCAGAATAAGAAATAAATTATTTAAATAATTTATTCTCATAAAAAGAAAATGAGTAAGCCATCTATAAACTCACAAAGGAAAAAAAAACCCTAGGCCCATATGGATTTACAAGTGAATTCTATCACACACTGACTTATTTGCAAAACAGAAGGAAAGATGGCATCCTACCAAAATCCTTCCATCACTCAAATTTAGTACTGATACTTAAAAGTCAGGAAAGAGAAGTCAGAGAAAGAAAACTATGGACTAATACTGCTAATGAATCTAAATGCAAAAATATTGAATAAAATCTTAACAAAGAAGCTGCAAGAGCATATTTAAAAGACTTACTATGACTAGGATGGTTTATACAAGGAATCAATAGTTGGTTAACTATTAGAAAAACTATAAACATAATAGTATTAGTGACAATCAGAATACATTAATGGATAAAGAAAAGGCTTTTGACAAAAATGCAACAAATGTTTATATTGAAAACACTATAAAGCAAAGGAATAGATGGACCTTTTCCTTAATATGGTTAATAGTATCTCCCCAATCAAGAGTTCTAGCATCATCTGTAACATTGAATGCCTTTCTAATAAGCTAAGACAAAGCCTAATGGGCAAATCTAACCTAATGCTTTTTTTGTTTTGGTCACAAACTAAGAACTGTTTTTATGCTTTAAAATAGACTGTTTTTTGTATGGCCCGTGAGCTAAGAGGAGTTACATTTTAAAATAAAGTTAGATATTGTAAATGTAAAAATCATTCTTGGCTCATGGGCTGTACCAAAACAGGTGTTAGGATAGATTTGGCCTGCAAGTCACAGTTTACCAATCCCTGAACTGAGGGATAAAGCAAGGATGAATAGTATTTACCATTGTTATTTGATAAAATTCTAAAAATGGTAGCTATAGCAATAAGAAAAAAAACCTTAAGGAATAAGTATAAGTCAAAGAGGGAACTAAATTATTGCCTTTGGCAGGTGTGATGTTTTACTTAGTTATCTATAGGGTCAATTGAGTATTAAAAGAAAAAACAACTTCAGTAAAATAACAGGATATTACAATGACAAAAACTAGCCTTTCTGTATATTACCAACAAAAGTCAGTAGATGTAGAAAAATAAATTCCATTCAAACTGATTTGCAGATTGAAGTACCATACCAAATAATAAAAGGATTACTTTGTAAAACTAAATAAAATTATTATAAAATTTATCTGGCAGTACAAAAGATTTCAAAGGGAAATAATGAACAAAAGTGGGAATGAAAGGAGACCCACAAATACTGGGTTTTAGACTATAGTATACTAATCAAAACTATTTAGTATTCATTACAATTTTTTTAAAGTTAATCAGAACAATAAACTAGGTATATATAATTCAGAAGCAATCATATACAATGGCACAATTTTCAATAAAACTGAAAATATAAACTACTGGGTAGGGATTCATTTTTTCACAAAAAGTACTAGGGGAACATTATCACATTCCATTGTACAATAAACTCCAAATTTGATACATGGCCTAAATATCAAAGTTTATGTCATAAAAAAACTAGAGAAGAATAGACCAAGATGACCTTTTTGACCAAGGCTTAGAGAGAGTTCTTAGCCAAACGAGGGATTGTAAGGCTAATAGGAGATAAAAATGGAAAATTTTGATTACAGAAAATTGATGAGGATTTGAACAAACCAAAAAAATCCCAATACTTTTAAAATTAGTAGGGAAACAACTGAAAAAGGAAATGTTTGTGAAAGATTCTATGATAAAGGTCTTATATCCAAGATAGTGTGTATGTATGTATATACATATATGTATATATATGGAATTTATTTGAATATATAACAAGACCCATTCCCTAATAGATAAATGGTCTAAGATACGAACACGCAATTCTCAAGGAAAGGAATCTAAGCTGTACACAACAATAAGAAAAAGGTACTCAAAATTGCTATTTAGTGAAATGCATAGTAAAAACAATTATGAGATTCTATCTTACACCTATTAGTCGGTAAAGACAATAAAAAGAAAAAATATAATTGTTAGAAAGACCGTGGGAGAAATGTCACACTAATGTACTGCTGGAGCAGGGAAGTGGTCTAACCATTCTGGTAAGTATTTGAAACTATAACCAAAAAGGTACTGCATACCTTTTGATCCAGTATACAGCTAAGTAGGTTTATACAGCAAAGAAGTCAAAGGAAAATGAAAAAGACCCATATATAAAATATATATATATATATATATTAACCGCAGCAATTTCTGTTGTAGTAAAGAACAGGAAAAAGTGTGCCCATCAATTGGGGAGTGCCTGAACAAATGTGATATATGAATACAATGGAATATGACTGGCATAAGAAATGACAAAAAACATATTCAGAGAAACCTGGAATAATTTGCATAAGCTAATGAAGAGTGAAGTTAGAAGAGCCAGAACTATTTATATAATGATCACAACATTATAAAGGAAGACAACTTTGAAAGATTAAAGAACCCGGATGAATGAAATGACCACCCATGACACAAAAGACTGATGCTGAAGCATGCCTTCCACTTCTTCATAAAGAAGTGATGGATTATAGATACAGAATGTGATATACATTTTCAGACATAACCAATACCACACAAATTTGTTTTGTTTAAAAATAAAATATTCCAGTCAAAGAATGAGTGGATTATCCCCATAGCAGAATCCCAGAGTAATTCTTACTCTTTGCTATAAACAGGAATTACCTCTCAGTGCTCTGTGCCCTTGATACATGAATATATCAGTTTACACAACTGTTAGAACACAAATAGGTATTGCATAAATATTCTAAAACTTGGTTGTTTCTACTGTCTAGGAAACTTTTTAGCTTTGGCAGGACAAGTAGGGAACAGTATTATCCTAAGTAAATGGACAAACCTATCACTTTAATAATATTTATTCAAGTGGAGCTTCCCTTCATCAGCGCATTTACAAACATAGGTGACTGGAAGGATAGTAGGTTCCCCCCTTTATGTAATAGAAAACTTGGGAAGGAAAACTTGAAGCAGGGGAGATAATGAGTTCTATTTATATATGTTGAATCTGAGGTATGGTTGGGACCCCCAGTACAATATGTCAATTAGGGAGTTAGTGATGCAAACTGAAGCTCATGAGCAAGACTAGGGCTGAACAGATTTGGGAGTCATCTGCATAAAGACTAAGGTTGAACAGGCTGGGACTGAACAGAGGAGTGTCACAGAAACCCTGACAGAGGGTTGGCTTTGGAGAATAAAGAAGTTGACTCTTTATCAGGAAAAGTGGGAAAGAATAGAGATTTGAGATAGTAGGGGAGAGGAGTTAGCTGATAATGAATGTCTTTCATCTTGTCAAAAATAAAAATGTCTTTTATCTTCTCTGTATGGCTAAAGTTCTATTTCTGAGAGGTTGCATGGCAGGCTTGAAGAGAGAAGAAAAGGTCTGGAACAGCCTCTGTGGGGAAGCTGATGGAAAGTCAATTAGAGGAAAATAAAAGGGACTGCTTTGTGGAATGAGATTCTCACTTCCCTTCTTTTGGACAGTTGGCCTGTTAATATAGCAGAAGTACTGTTGCTTCATGCTGCCTATATAATCTATTGAGATTAGAAACAAAATCGCATAACACTCTGTCTATTCTAATATGATGTTTTTCTTAAAGTAATCCTATAAAACTGGAATCTTTGATTACACTGTGGGTTTTATTTTACTATAAAATGTACAAAAAGCACATAAAACAGAATTCTAATGAATCATAAAACTAATATACCATTAAGCAAATTAAACTTGTAATTAACTTTGCTTACGGCTATAATATTGAGAGGGACTTTTAGGGAATGGTCTGGAGTAGTTGTGTCTCAAAAAAAAGTGTGTTTGACTATGAGCTAAGACTTTTTTTTCCTTTTCTTTTTGGTAGCAAACAGGTATTCAAAATTACCCCATTATTCTTTGTGGTTTTGGTTTAATATTCATTATAAAATTTATAAATATATGAAAGTCTCACTGAGAATTTTAGTTGTACAGAGATCTTCAGAACCTGATAATTTACTTTATTCTCTAACAGTAACATAAAAGGCAGCTTAAGGGATAGCTTTGGGGGTGGGGAGAGTGAAGGGTAGACAGCCTTTGTCTTGATGCAAGTGGCTTAATAAAGAGTTTTTTAGGTGGTTTACAGTATCTGTGATCACAATGCTGTGTTTGCCCTTTCCTGGCTCAGACTTCAACCCCTCCATTTTCTAATGTCATCCCATGTAATATTCACTCATATACTTGTATGGATCCTCTCTCAATGATGTATCCAACATGCTAGACGACCTCTCACTGTTTAGACAGTCTGTATAATGATATAGCTCTTATGCTGTCCATCTGTTATCCCTTGCCATCTCTATTTGACCAATAACCTTTTTAGTCATACAAGTCCCTGATGATGTTCTCTGCCATACTTCATATATACAAGTCACTGCTAGAAATATATACCAGACTATTTATACCACTGTACAGCATTCCTTTGCTTTTTGGGTCATCTAAAAATGTGAATCTTCTGGGATCAAGGTATTCAACGATTTGTGGCCATGCAGCATCATCAAGGAACTATTACTATTACTCAATGCATACATACATACATATACATATATATATATATGAAATGATAGAATAATTTGGTATACTGCTCAGATAATACCATGTAACAATCTAAATAATACACATTTTTATCCACTATTTTTTTTCCTTCTTTAACTTTCTGAGTGCTGTAAGCTATACTTGATTCAGATCAGCTAGTGCTTCAGGTTAAGAAAAGGAATAAAATGTAATACTCATAAATTATCTAACATCTGGTTTATAAAGAAAGTTTACATAATTCATATCATTGAAAGGATACTCCACAAAGATAAAGCATTGAATCAGTGGAGCACAGTTCATCTGCTTCTCATATTAGCCATGCTGACACACCAGTCATGTCTGATGGAAAGCAACCATCTGACTTCTCATTGCCTGATTTTTATACTTTTGTTACTAGGAACTTATATCAACATCATGAGACTTAGTCTTATGATCCAATTAAGTATCAAGGATATAATCAATCAATATCTTTAAACAAAGAACAAGACTAACAGACACTATTCCTACCACACTAGAGCAATGGTGTTGAGCATACTCCTTCTCTTACTACCTTCTTCTTCTTTATAAAGGGTAGGAAACTCTGATCAACACAATGACTAAGCACGATTCCACAGTACTCAAGACAAAATGTGATACCTACTTCCTGAGAGAGAGGAGACACACATACAGATTGAGATTTTTTTTTTTTGCAGATAGCCAAAGTAAGAATTTGTTTTGCTTGACTATACATAGATATATGTTACTAGGTGCAGTAGAAGTCTGAATTATTATGGTATTAAAAGTTAAAACATACTGATATCATATAACACTACACATATATTTTATGCATTTCTGAGCCTCTAAACCTTTTCTGTGTCACCTGCTGGCTGCTGCATGCTGTCTGTGGCTTCTGCAAAACTCTCCCAAAATTCCCATTTAATTTCTTATGCCAACCTGATATGGAAACTGTGATGGAGAAAGTCAAGATATGGAAGGGATAACTGTACTAAGAGCCATAACCCAAGTGGTGAGTAGAAAAGGTTATAAGTAGGAAGTTTTCAAAGGAAGAAATCTAAGCTATCAACAGCAATATTAAAAAATACTCCAAAACACAAATAAATCAGAGAAATGAAAATAAAATGTAACTCCGAAGTTTCATTTCATACCTATTGGATTGACAAAATTGACTAAAAAAAGAAAATAACAAATGCTGGAAAGTCTGTGGGAAAACAGCACATTGATGCATTGTTAATGAAGTCATGAATTGGTTCAACCATTCTGAAAAGCAATAAGGAACTGTGCACAAAAAGTTTTACCCAGTAATGGCACTACTGTGCCTTTACCCCAAAGAGATCAAAGAAAGAGGTATAGATACATATGTGTACCTATGCATATATACATGTGTGTATATGTGATGTGTGTGAGAACACACATGTACACATACATTACATACATACTAACACATACCCAAATATACAACTACAACTTTTTGTAGTTTTAAAGAACTGGCAACTGAAGGGGGTACCCATCAATGGGAAAATGGCTAGACAACTTTTGCACTTAATGGATCATCACTGTACCATAAGAAATGATGAAGGGCATGTTTTCAGGGAAACCTGGGAAGACTTGTATGAACTGATGCAGAGTGAAGTGAGCAGAAGCAGGAAAATAATTAATACAATAGAAACATTCTAAAAAACAAAACATTTTAAAAAGACTTCAGAACTCTGATCAACTCAATGACTAACTATGATTACAGAAGACCAATGATAAAGAACTCCACTTACCTCCTAACAGTGAAGAGATGGACTCAGTAAGCAAAAGAATAGAAATTTTTTTGCTTGATTATGTGTATTTCTTACAAGGTTTTTTTTCCCATTGGGGGAAAAAGATAGGAAGAAATTAAATGCTCCTTAATTAAAAAAAATACTAAAAAAATAAACTATTTCAGAGCTAAGTTTTATATCCAATTCAAATCCAATAAACAGATAAAAATATGGAACTTCGATTCTGATGAAAGGTCAAAAGGCTGTAAATTAAGGAGTGATCAAAATAAGAAATGATTGCTAACCACGGGCAAATTCAAAGAAATGATAAAAAATGTCAGTTAGGTAAAAATATATTATTTAATAAATGATATTCTTTTTCAGTGTAATAACACAAAACAACGATCTATTTCAGGTAGAAGCATACATCAAGCACTCTACCCCAAGTGCAAAAAAAAATCCTTTCAGATGTAATTTCCCTTCTATATTTTGAAGCCAAAATTAGAGAGCAAATAAAAACAGGCCCATTAAATCACACTGGTGAGGTTAACAGTCAAGTATTAACTACCTGTTGTAATACATAAAATATGTTTGTATCACAGTTTTTAAAAAATTCAATTAAGTTCACAATTGTTTGATCAGGTTTAACAAACAAAGGTCATTCTAAGAATCAAATGAAGGCATTTTAACAAAGGTTTGCCTGTTGAGAAAGGTAAGTATATCTAGACAGTGGGGAAAATACCAAGAAAGAAAAGATGGACATCTACAAAAATGTTTCTTTTGATGCTTATAAATTCCTTACTCTTCATTAAATTTAATTTAACCAATAATCATTTGAAAGACTAATCATCTGGATCACAGCCTTTGCCTTAAAGTTTCCTTCTTTAAAAGGAAAAATTAATTTTTTTTTAAAAAAGGAAGATAGATTAGTTTGCACAATCAAACTACCAGTCAAATACACAATACTAACAAACTTTTTCTTTTTTCTTTCAGTAAGCTACTGAAGGTTCTTATTTGCAGCGTCCAAATAATGGTACCTATTTTTCATAAATACTAAGTATACATAAAACATCTTTAAAATGCTACCTAGTGTATTTTTATTGAAGGAAAAGAAATACATAAGGCCTATAAAGGGTTTTTAGTTTCTCTACAAAGCTACACTAACAATTTAAAGTAAGATATGTTGAAGTAAAAATAAATATGATCAAAGAAAGAGTCTAATGCATACTTAAGCTACAGTAGAACACTGGTGTTTGTTTTGTATCCAGTTTCCAATTGCAATCTACTATAAATAAGACATGAGACACCAAACAAACCTACGTAATACCAACTGGTACTGCAAGACAACAGAGCATTTTTTTCTGGGCAAACAGTTATTTTATTGTGCACTCTGAGAAACCAGGGAGCTGAATAATCTTTCTCTTAAGCCATTAAATATAAAATACACACAGATTAGTATTTAACCAGATAATTTTTTTCAGCTTTTACCAAGCCAAAGAACCTTCTGTACGCTGATAATTAGTATGGCAATTAACTTACCTTGGTTGGAAAAAATCGCTATTTATAATTCAAATATGCTCAAGATATTTAATGTTGAAATTTAAAATTATTTAAGAATTTGATGTTATCAATTATGTTACCTTAGACCAAAAGAAATATTAAACTTGTACAATTTGTTTAATTTGCATTTGCACAGGCTGAACTGTGTATGTGTGTGTATGTGTGTGTGTGTGTGTGTGTGTATGTCATGATTACTTTATTGATACATATATACTATTTATACACACACATATATACTTTGTAAATAAAACTGATGTTCTGATTCCATATAATGCAGTACCACCAAACAGGCTTTATTTTTAGAAGTGATACATGATATATTGAGAAAGATTTTTCCATAGTAAATTAATATGCAAATATTATGGATGACTTTTCTTCAAGGTAGAGAACTTCATGGTAATCAGTTTGACTCAGTAGTGAAATCCTAAGGCAGTACCTCAGGTACAAAAAGCCAGGATTACACAGCTAATAAACGTCACAAGCAAAATTGAAATCCAGGTCTTTCTGGCCTAAAGAACAGCACTCTATCATCTACACCACTATGCTTCTACTACAAATCAATAATTTTAAAATTATCCTGGCAAATGCTACTCTTATTTATAAAAGATATTTGCATTTATACAATCTAAGACATAATCGTGGCTTCCTTTTCCAATAAAGCTGGTATAGGATAATCTACCAGTCTGTCAATAAACATTTACTGCAGTGGGGGAATAAAAAGAGGCAAAAGAGAGTCTGCCCTTAAGGAATTCACAACATAATGGGAAGACTAAAAGGAAACAAATATGGACAAAGAAGTTATATATAGGATAAAAAGGAAATAATTGAGAGGCAAGGCACTGGAATTAAAGGAGATTGGGAAAGTTTTCCTACAGAAGATGAGGTTTTATTTCGGACTTAAAGAAAGCTGGGGAAGCCAGGAGGAGAAGATAAGAGGAGAGCATGGGGGACAGCCAGAGAAAATGTCTGAAGCCATGAGATTGAATATCTTGTTCATGGAATAGCAAGGAGGACCAGTATTACTAGATCAAAGAGTATGTTTTAAGGATTAAGGTACAACTGGAAAGGTAGGTGAGGGCTTCTTCACTCTTGTATTCATGCAGGTTAACAGTAACGGACTTTAAGAACTCATTATCATCTCTTTTTAAAAATATTATTTATTTATTTTTAGTTTTCAACATTCATTTCCACAAGACTTTGAGTTCCAAATTTTCTTCCCATTTCTCCCCTCCCCCCACCCCAAGACACTGTGCATTCTGACGATCCCTTCCCTCAATCTGCCCTCCCTTCTATCACACCCCTCCCTTCCCTTATCCCCATCTTCTCCCTTTTCTTGTAGGGCAAGACAGATTTCTATACCTCATTACTTGTATTTCTTATTTCCCAGTTGAATTCAAAAACAGTCCTCAACATTCACTCCTACAACTCTGAGTTTCAACTTCTCTTTCTTCCTCCCTCCCCACCCATCCCCACTGAGAAGGCAAGCAATTCAATATAGGCTATATATGTGAGTTATGCAAAAGATTTCCATAATAGTGGTGATGTGAAAGATGACCTATATTTTCCCGCCATCCTATCCTGCCCCCTAGTTATTCTATTCTCTCTTTTTATCTGGTCCCTCCACAAAGGTGTTTACTTCTAATTACTATCTTTTCCCATTTGCCTTCCCTTCTATCATCCCGTCAAAAACCCCACTTATTCCCTTCTCCCCTATTTTCCTGTAGTGTAAGAGATTTTCATATCAAATTCAGAATGCATATTATTCCCTCCTGAAGCCAAATGTGATGAGAGTAAGTTTCACTTTTTCCCCCTCTCACCTCCCCCTTTTCCCCTCCCCATCTCCCGTTTTTCCTTCCATTGAAAAAGCTCTTTCTTGCCTGTTTTATGAGATAAAATTTTCCCCATTCCATTTCTTCCTTTCTCCTCCCAATATATTCCTCTCTCACCCCTTAATTTATATTTTTAGATATCCTTTCCTATTCAACTCACCCTGTGCCCTCTGTCTATATGTATATAATCCATCCAACTACCAAATACTGAGAAAAGTCTCAAGAATTACAAATATTATCTTTCAAGGAAGGAAAATAAACAGTTCAACTTTAGTAAATCCATTATGATTTCTCTTTGCTGTTTATCTTTCCATTCTTCTCTTGATTCTTGTGTTTGAAAGTCAAATTTTCTGTTCAGCTCTGGTCTTTTCATCAAAAATGCTTGAAAGTCCTCTATTTCACTGAATGACCATGTTTTTCCCTTTAAGTATTATACTCAGTTTTGCTGGGTAGGTGATTCTTGGTTTTAATCCTAGTTCCTTTGACTTCTAGACTATTGTATTCCAAGCCCTTTGATCCCTTAATGTGGAGGCTGCCAGATCCTGTGTTATCCTGATTGTATTTCCATAATACTCAAATTGTTTCTTTCTGGCAGCTTGCAATATTTTCTCCTTGACCTGGGAACTCTGGAATTTGGCTATAATATTCCTAGGAGTTTTTCTCTTTGGATCTCTTTCAGGAGGTGATCAGTGAATTCTTTCAATATTTATTTTGCCCTCTGGTTCTAGAATATCAGGTCAGTTTTCCATGATAATTTCATGAAAGATGATGTCTAGGCTCTTTTTTCTCATCATGGCTTTCAGGTAGCCCTTAATTTTTAAATTGTCTCTCCTAGATCTATTTGTCAGGTCAGTTGTTCTTCCAATGAGATATTTCACATTATCTTCCATTTTTCATTCTTTTGGTTTTGTTTTGTAATTTCTTGGTTTCTCATAAAGTCATTAGCTTCCTTCTGCTCCATTCTAATTTTTAAAGAACTGTTTTCTTCAGTGAGCTTTTGAGTCTCCTTTTCCATTTGGCTAATTCTGCTCTTTAAAGCATTCTTCTCCTCTTTGGCTTTTTGGGCCTCTTTTGCCATTTGGGTTTGATTATCTTTAAAGGTGTTATTTTCTTCAGCTTTTTTTGGGGTCTCCTTTGGCAAGCTGGTGACTCACTTTTCATGATTTTCTTGCATCATTCTCATTTCTGTTCCCAATTTTTCCTCCACATCTCTTACTTAATTTTCAAAATACTTCTGGAGCTCTTCCATGGCCTAAGATCATTGCATATTTATTTTGGAGGTTTTGGATGTAGAAGTGTTGACTTTTGTGGCTTCCTCTGATGGTGTATTCTGTTCTTCCTCATCTGAAAGGATGGCAGAAAATACCTGTTCATCAGGAAAGTAACCTTTTATAGTCTTATTTTTTTCCTTTTTTGGGGCATTTTCCAAGCCTGTTACTTGACTTTTGAGTCCCTTGTCAAGTGGAGGGTATACTCCAGGTACCTGTAAGTTCTCAGTTCCTCCAAGGGGAGAAAATCAAGAGAGAGGATTTTATTCCTCTCCTGAACTGCCCTCTGGTCTGGGAACAACCACAAGCTTTTCTGCCCTGGAACTGCGAGCAGAGCTCCTCGTCTAGAATCTCCACCACCCAGTGCTCCTCCTCACTCCAGAACCTCCACTCAGGGTTGAGATCCAGATCCGTCGTTTGATTCCCCCAGGGTCTTTAGGCTGAGACTTCCAAAAGAGGATGCTGCCATAGTGGTTACCACTGCCTTGTATATGGGGCGAGGGCCGGACCCTGATTCCTTCTCACCCAGGTGCAAGAGCTTTCTCACTGACCTTTGAAGCTGTCAGCGTTTGTGGGTTGAGGAATCTGAGAACCACAGCTGTTGAACCTGGCTCCAGTCCTGTTTCTGCCATGCTGCGTGGCCAAGGTTGGGCTGCATTCTGCTCGAGCCCGGTGCAACAGACCAGCTATTTTGTAGGCTTTGGGGGTAGAGCTACAGTAGGTCCATCCTTCTACTCTGCCATCTTGGCTCCGGCCCCTCTATTATCATCTCTAAACAAGGGAATGCCAAAACTAAAAGGCACCAGGTACTAATTTTTTATTTCTCATTTAATGTAATTCCCAACCAGAGCAGTCAACACCATCAAGGACAAATTTATAGCAAGTATATTTTAATTTTTCTCTATTGTCCACAAAAAACAAAAACAAAACCAAAACCAACCACATAAAATTTAAAAATAGCTGGGCATTGGATTCTTGAGTTTGGAAGGTTCAAGCTGTAATACAGTGAACTGATCAGGTCTGTACTAAATCTAGAATCGATATTGGGAATAGCACCATCAGGGTGCCTGTAGGGAAGCAAAGGAGGTCGAAAACCTCTGGAGAAATGGGATGAGGACATAAGTGGGTGGTGCATTTTGAGAGAAAGAGAGTGTGCAAGGGAGAATAAGAGAAAGAGAGACACAGAGAGAGACAGAGATAAGGAGATAGAGATAAGGAGATACAGAGTTTTCTCCAAAAATGAAAGGCAAAGCTGAAACATTTTAGCAATAAGGGGGAAGAATTGTTTTTCACATTGAGACAATCCTAACAGTAACATTCCAAATATTTACAATTAGAAATCTACAAAGAGAATTTAAATAGATCTCTCATTCATGTGCCTTAATTATATGTTAACTCATTTAGTCACAGGACCCAAATCAGAGGAGCAAAGTGAAGGGTAACTTCAAAGTCAACAGTGGCCTGGTTCTCCTAAGTTCTGTCAACAAAGAACAAATAAGTGTATTTCTTTGGAAAGAAATGGCCTTTGGACCTAAATACATACTAATAGAAATTTCTGTTCTTACAAATATTTTGTATTACTTCTACTTACTCTTATAGACTATAATATAATTAAACCCAAAAAAATTTATACTACAAGAAGCAAAAACTTTAAGGCTACCAAATATTTAACTAAATTTTTAAGTCTAAACCATTTCACATTAGAAAAAGCAGTATAGTTGTTTAATCAGTCAAAGATAAACAGGAGGCTTGCCTACAATTTTTACCAGTCCTATGACTTTAGGAGAGTCATTTCACCTCCATGAGACTTATTTTTCTCATTTATAAAGTAAGCATTAAAAAAAATATTCATCCTACCTATTTACTTTGTAAAACCTAGATGAGTTCTACATAATGTGTATTAAGGTACTTTGAAAATGATAAAGTAAATATATATACGTTATTTTAAGTATAATGCTTTAATTAAAAATTAGTTGATTATTGCCATTAACTTCTTTTCTCATTCATTATTTGTATTACTACCACTTATCAGCTTTTAGATATTTCTTTTAAAAAAAATAAAGATTATAGATCTTAATGCCTAATAATAAAAACTGTTGCATACATGTTACTTTACATTCATTTTTTCCTAAGATAAATAAATACCTCAATATTTTAAGCCTCTGATTTTTGTCAGCGTGGGAACTTCCTCCATAAATATAAAATTTAATCCATCTATTAAAATAAGACAATCTTCAAAAAGTCCCTTTAAAGCCAATCTAATGGTTATCAGAATCTCTGAACTTAGAAGGATTCTTGGACAATGGACAAACTATTTATACCTAAAGGCTTTCTAGGTTGAAAGGACTTGCTACACTTTGTAATCTGGGGGCAAAGACTTTTAAGAATTCAAGGTACTTTTATCTTCAGGTTACAATAAGGTATGACCATAGGGTTTTACTGTAGTTTTTTCTGAACATGTGGTGCAGAATTCAATACACAGCTGAACATAAAACATAATATCCACCATTTCCTTCACTGAAGACCTACTCTATGACCTCTTTATGGTGCATTCTCAAATGCCATGTAGGCAAGGGTATGAAATGTTTAATAATAAGCTATTTTGGGGGGATAAAAAAAACTTATTTATGACATACTTTTAAGATTAATCTGCATTTTTAACATTTTCTCTACCATTTTCTTAAGGTAAAACAATACATTCAAGACCAGATCTGCAGTATTTGCCCACTTCTGAAGTGCAAATGCTTACACTGAAAAATTAACAATCAGCTTCTGAGCTGGAATACCCCTATACATGGGTGAAGCCCAAACTCTGACATCTACTTCCAACAACTTTGAACAGCTTCAAATACAAGCTCAGTAAAAAACTGCATATATTTTCTGAAGACCAGTCTGAAGGAAATGGAGTGCAGGCCTGCACAACAGCCCTAAGTCACAGATATTGCCACTACTTATATATGTCTTCATCATTTAACATGAAAAAAATGTTCCCATTTTTATTAGGTTCCTATCTTTTTTTAAATTTTTCTTATTTTTTT
>JAQQSK010000116.1:0-44864 GCA_028658325.1 Potorous gilbertii
GGAGCATTTTGTTCAGGATTCTTTTGGGAACGTTTTCCTTATAGCTATTGTACCACGAAATAATCAATACACAGAAACAACCTTGCTCACTCCTTGCCTCGGAAAACAGCGAACAGTCAAAAAGACCTTGGTATAGTATAAAGACAGCGTACCTGAAAATCAGTTGAAATTATTCAAAAACTTGTTAGAGAGTTCCCCATTAGACAAGTTTGGTGCTGAGGTTTATAGAATATGTTTGTCCATGATATATCTCTTGCAGGAGGGAGAAAAGAAGAAGGGCATTGCACGCATGAGGTATAGCTAGTGAGAATGCAGGGAGGGTCCTTTGTGAAGAACAGCAAGAAGGCCAGTGTCACTTGACTGCTGAGCGCACCGGAGGAGAGTATGATAGAAGGCTAGAGAGATAGGAAGCTATGAAGAGTTTCAAAAACTAAAGAGAGGGTTTTCTCTTTGTTCCACAAAGAAAAAGTTTAACCTCCAGATCTTGTTTTTATTAAGTTTTTTTTTCAATGAACTAAAATCAATTTTCCCTCCCTCCCATCAGTCTTTACCATTGAAAAACTAAATCTTTATAATATATGCATATTTAAGCAAACTGTGCCTCGTTCTGCATCCTGAGTCTGTTACCTCTTGGTCAGGAAGTAGATAACATGCTTAACATCATCAATCCTCCGGAATCATGATTGTTCTTTGAATTAGAGTTCTTTTGCTTATTTTTTCAGTGTTGTTTTTACATAAATTGTTCTCCTGGTTCTGCTCACTTTACTCTGCATCCGTTCATACAAATCTTCTGTCATGCCTGTGAAGCCATTTCCTTCCTCAATTCTTTTGACGCAGTAGTGTCACCTAACAGTTGTTGTTCACCCTCTTGGTTTCCAGTTCTTTGCTGCTACAAAAAGAACTGATATAAATATTATGTACTTTTCCTTTGGGGAGGGCATCTTTAGGGTATAAGGCTTCCAGTCGTATCACCAGATCAAAGGTTATGCACAATTTAGTAAATCTGTAGACTACATTCCAAATTGCTTTCCAGAATGACTGTACCAATTCATAGTTTCACAAACAGAAATCAATGTAATGGTTTTCCCTCTAACATTTGGGGGTGTTCTGTAAAGTTTATCAATCTGATAGGTGGGAGGTGTAACCTCAAGGTTGTATTACTAGTGATTTGGTACTTTTTTTAATATGACTATTGATCATTTGGATTTCTCCTTAGGAAATAGCCTATCATTTAACTATTTACCATTTCGGGAATGGCTTATATGTCTTGGAAATGAGGCCCTTCCTTATAGGAGCAAAACTTGCTGCAGAGGTTTTATTCTCAGTTGTCTCTTTCCATTCTAATTTTAGTTACATTGTCTTCTTTATGCAGAACATGTACAAAATATGATTCTATCCTAGCCATATTATGAGGGAAAATTCTTTATTGCCCCCAAATTAGTCCATTCCTTTAAAATTCTTCATCTGCTTTCTCCAATGAAGTACTAAGTTTCCCAAAATAATAGCTTATATAGCAACATAATCAAGACAAAATTGTTCCATTACTATTCAATTTAATACCTTATTCCATTCAGAAAACAAAAGCAACTTAGAGCTAATGCATTTATCGATGTATCATTAGCTTTTAATTCAGTAGATGAGAATTTGTGAGTCACATTGTGCACCTTTGCCCTAGAATAGGAATGTGACAATGAAATGAGCAATCCACAGCAAAAGAAATATCAAACGTCATCCTTAACATAGCTAAAATCACCACTAGAATATGTAGTCCTGCTTGTTTTCATTTTGTATAAAAGGTCCCTCCACATAGCTTATTGCTGCTTCAGTAAGTTTAGGGTTGTCATTGTTTGTCCTTCATTTTCAAAAGGACTAGTGACATCACAGGGTGATTACTTGGCTTGAGCTTGAGTTGGATTTAAGTGAGGCAGAGTTGTCTTCCTGAGTCATCATAATCCAGTGGCTAAACAAAAGTCAAGATGACTGACAATGACCTGGGATGCAATGGATGACCTTGGCATTTTTGATACCTGACCAAGCTGTAAGTGCTCTGCTGTGATTGCTTCAGAACAAATTGTTGTCATCCTCCCATACCTCCAGGGAAAATCTTCACATGACTTAAGATAACATCCCCCTAAATGACAGACAGGTTTAAGGCCTGTCAGTTACCCTTAACCTGGTTTGGCCCATCTGCCAAGATTATTTGCCAGGTTGTGACTGCTGCACATGCTACAGTTTCTTGGAGCCACAGATGGGAATTGGGTGAATCACCTGGACACCAAAGGTGGATGAGTATCCCTGAAAAGGGCTTGAAAAGTCCTCAGAGGTGCTAGTCCTGTACATCCCATATTTCCCAAGTTAAGGGTAGAGAGAACCTGATTATCTTAAGAAGAGGGGAAGACATGTCGTATCTGAAAGTTCTCAGTTAAATATTCAGACTTCTTGATTTTGTTTTATGTTTATTTATTGAACTTTTTGTGAGCTAGCAAATTTGGGATTTTTCTTAGAGATATACTTTCTTGAGTGTTTTCCAGCCATCAAAGCTTAGGAACTTAAGAGTTGTAGTCTCCATGTCTGAGTTAAAGTATATTTTTTAATCCGTTTTTTATTGAACTGCTTTAATGTTTTATGACTATTTTAGTCTTCTTGAGTTGGAATTACAAAAACTTGGAGATCTTTGTTTACTAAGTTATCTTCTGATTTGTGTGCCATTTTCTATTTCTTTTTTATAATTATTTTGTTGCCCATGCCAAATATTCTTTTCTAAGGGACAGTACTTTTTGTTGCCTTAGTTGAAAACATGTTAATGATTAAGTAGAGATTATAGTCGTGAAATAATGTCAGTCACAATAAGAACTGATCCATTGTATCATATCTGTCTTATATAATGTTGGGGGATTTTGTTGAGAGAATGGGGGTGACAAGGGGGAAAGGATTGAATGGTTTATGATTTTAAGAAGTTCAGAATGTAAGGTTTTTGGAATGACTTGGCCTTCATTCCACAAACAAGCAACAGGAAGCTGGCCACTTTAAAACGTCTATTGTTAAGGGTAGAAACTGTGTTCAGGTGGACAGTAACGAAACAGGAGTGAGTTTAGCTTAACCACTGAGAAACCCAGAATGTTGTTTATGGTTTCTTATGTACTAGACAAGCATAGGCTTGACCAAGCTATTTAGTCCTGTCTTGAATTATATAGTACTGGTTATCTCTTAACAAAGACTAACTAGGAATTCACAGTGCATTTTGAGATTGATAGGAAAAAGGTGTTGTTGTTTTTTAACAAAACCAATTGTTACCTCCCAAAGATTTGTTTAAGATGCAAGAGTCTTCAGCTATCCATAATATTCTAGTAATAACATTAATTGCCCAGAATTTGCACTCAGATTGATTTCTGTCTTTGGAAAATGTAGCTATTTTTGCAGGGAATTTTATATTTAAACAATTCTGTTAATGTTATTATAAGGTCCTGACATTCATGCCTCAGGGTTGCATTATTAACTTAATCTAAGACAATCTGTCCCCTCCTCTTTCACTCCCAACCACCTTTTTATAAGCACTTGAAAATTCTCCATCAATTGTATAGATGAAGGGCTTTTAAGTGCTTTAGTTTAAAAATAAAAAAGAAGTGCAACAGTACTTTGTCATCTCTTTTGTAATTTCTGAGCCTAAAATAATTGAGTAAAAATCCTGAAGTGATTTAATGTTCTAATGAGTAATATGTTCAACATCTTGTTCTCAGAGAAGTGATAAAATAAATTGTAGATTTCAGTCAGATTGATAACAGGAACCTTTTTGTAAGGTGTTTTGCCTAACTGCTTCCTGTTATCTCTTTTTAAAGTATAACTTTCCAGGATTTTGAAGAGGTTCTTTAAATTATAGCTGTCTTTATGCATATAAAATGTTTTCAAAATTTAATAATTAGACAACAGGATATTGTATGTTTTTACACTTTAAAAATTAAATTCCATGGTAAGTAAAGGTACACACCTTCATCTTGTTTAAATTGACAAACCTGGTGCAAAAGAAGGAATGGTTCTGATTTTTTAAATTATATTCAGGATTCTTTTTTTGTTTGCAGTAAAATAGAATCCTACAGTCACTAATGTCTGTTTTTGTAATGATAGTTGGAGATGGGGCCAAATGCTTTGTCATTTAGGGAATATTTTGTAGAAAATGCTGCTAATGGAAAAATATGGAAAATTCTATAAATGCTGCAGGGGGGGAGATGGTAAGATCTTTAAGATGAAGTTTAGGGGGAATTTATAAACTAGTTGATTGAAAAGTCTGTGTAAAGTATCTTTAACGTTAACAAGGAACTAGAAAGTCACCTGGATGGTTGCTAGAACATCAAAAGTAAACCTTACTTGATCTTCATTTTTTTCTGCTTCTTAGAGGTTTTAGCACAGTTTGAGTACAAGGTAAAGGAGACCCTGATGGTATTGACCTTAAACTGGACCTCCTGGAAAGACAGCCCTCCACAGGGGGAGTTTTGAGGAAGGGAACAAAAATTTATTGAGCTCTATTGTATACCAAGCACTATGCTAAGTGCTTTACATGTATCATATCATTGATCTTTCTAGAGTCCATTAGAAGGCAAAGGTCCAAAGTGATACCTTCCTCTAAAAACAGGTTACTTTTATCTGTATTAACACAAAAGCTGCCTAAACACCAACTGAAGATGCACACAAATTGAAATGTCTAATACTCAATAATAAGTGATGTAACAGAGCAGTATGAAATGCTGTTAGCATGTGAAGAAAGGTATCCTGAGAGTCTCATCCCAAAGCAGAAATCTGAATAGTCAAAGCTGAGAATTCAAAATCAAGAGCAGAGAGCATCTTATATATTAAAGCAGGTGTAGGGAAGCCATTTGAAAGAAAGGTATGGAGTATGAGTGGCAGAAGAGGAAGAGAGGAGAGAAAGTTTTTTTGGAAAAGTTTAAAATTATTACCTAGAAAGGTGGGGGAAAGAGGCCTTACTGAGCCAAGAGTATAAGGAATCTGAAACAGTGATTTTCCAGGTACTTCTGATTCCAGTTCCTGAAGCAGTGGACCTTGTAAAGCCTACTTGTTCATTTTCAACAGCCCAAAGATAAATCAGCTGATTTCAAAAGCCATCTCTTTCTATATGACATTACTGCCCAGAGAATTGGATTCAGTGATGTGAGACATATAGGTCATGAAAATATTTTCCACACCTATCATTTCAGACCATGCACTTGGTCTGTCTACTTGGTTTTAAAGTAAAATGTTCTTTGTGGTTAACTAAGAAAGCTCTGTTCAGTGGTGACTTCAAAACTAGTCATGGTATTCATATCATCACTAGAGTTATTCATATCATCATTAGAGTTAGTTGATCAGTAACCCATCTACCTCATTCTGCTAGGTTTCTGCTCATTCTTTTACAGTACTTAGTGTAATGTGCATTTAAGGGAACCATACAAAAATGTAAAATTAGTGAGTTGCCAAATTAGTATTCTATAGGGTAAAAAAATTAGAATCAATCAAAATTTCCTAGGAACAGACCCAGTAATTTTCATTTGAGATAACAGGAGATGGATTATTTTACATTCATATTTCCAAATTATGGCTTAAAGCTTAATATTGGAGCAACAAGTATTTGTTGATTGCAATCCTTTTTTGCTTTGTGTGAACTATTTGCCAGATGGTTTCTTCCATGGTTATGCTAATTGAAATGCATCACCCAGTACTGCTTGCTTTGGCTCTTCCTACTAGCTTGAAAATTCCTCATTTAAAGGCATTCACTCTTTGACTCTCAGTTCTGCTTCCCCCTATTCCTTTAAAAGTTTTGATTCCCTATTCCTTCCCCCCCATCGGAATATTTTAGTTTGTTTTTGTTTTTATTGCAATGATGATCTAATGGTTTAGGGACACATATACTAGGTTCCTTAGATTCACAAACGTTGCTGATGTGAAATGAGAATCCCAGACACTTTTATGAGCCTGTTTTATCCAAGCTAATTTTAGAATTGTGTTGTTGAATGAAATGTGTCCGAAATTGTTTTTAGTCATGGACGATATCATTTATGTCCCCAAGAAACATTGAATGGACAGTATTATCATTAATACCATTGTATACTAAGTTTCATCATTAAATACTTTCTCAGAACTAGTTTTTCACATTAAAAAAGATGAATGCTTTGGGATCTTTGAACGAAAATGCAGATGAATGTAAAGATACTTCTCTTAAGAGTACAGATAAGAATTCAGCTTCATACCACTAGGATTTGAGTTGTCATCTTTAGTTAAATATATTCATGCCCAAAAGCACTATTATTCTTAAAAGTTCATTTAAATTTGTGTCATATAAGTACTTTGTGATGCTGAGAGCAATAAGTATATTGAATTATGCCACCAATGAGAGCCTAAGTTGGGGAGATCAGTGTGATGTGTAGGTTACGAAACACTGAGTATGAATGGTATGTGCTCAGAGGGTTACAAGTGCTAGAATGAATGTTTCTGAGTGCTGCCCGCTAGTAGGAAAGTTACGTAATGCAGCTTTCAAAGTCAAAAGAATGTAGAGCATTGTGTCAGCTGTTACTCAGAGCATTTTGGTGTTTCCTTTTGGACAGCTGATCTCTCATCTTAGGAGACACTATATAAACAATCCTATTCCTAAAAAAAAGTACCCAGTGAAATTATTGCTTAATCCATTCAGTTTTTAAGGGTGTATTTTCTTTCATCAATTGATAGGATTTTTTGATTGTATAACTTTAAAAATGACAGGTTTTTATTTGATAAAGAAAGGGACAGTAGTTGTTGGGCCATATAGGAAAATGAAAGGAAGTTTTTGTTTACAACTAGATAGTTTAAATGTTATATTCAGTTCAAATTTGTTAAGCACCTACTGTGTGTTGGGTCCTAAATTCTGATTAAATTAATTAAATTAATACTGAACTAAATATTTGGTTTTGGATATTTCTTAATGTAAGCAAGCAAGATGAGCAAGTGGGGCTTGAAAAAAACAACAACAAAAAAGACTACAGGTTAAAGCTAGTAGTGTCTTACAGCATGCTTAGCTGTCTTGCATAACGTAAGGTCCTTGAAATAGATGCCGTCATCAGCCTCAGCCCCCAAGCATTAATCCTATTTAAACACATGACAGAAGATGGTGGAAGAGAGAGTAGCAGCTATTCATGTGGTAGGAGTGGTTATTGTGTTAGGGTATACTTTCTGTTGCAGGCCAGCATTTTTTGAGTTAAAACATTGCAGCTGTCTCTTCTTCTTTCCTCCTCTTTTTCTCTCTCCCTTTTTCTTCCTCTGCACCCAAACTGACATACTTTTTTTCCCATTTTGTTTCTCTCTTTGGATTTATCTAAAGTCAAACTTCCTGCTGTATGCTTGTTTTATTTCTAAATAGATGTGAGTTTTATTTTTTTTTTCTCCAGCAGGCAACGGACAGCCAAGGCGTAGATCCATTCAAGACTTGAGTGTTACTGGAACAGAACCCAGTCAGGTAAGACAATTCTTAAGTTCTCTGTCTTTGAAGAATAATAAATGGGAGAAGACTCAAGTATTTTTCTAATACATTTTGCATAGTTTCTGTGTACTTCTTTGACATGACACTGTGACCAAGTTCTTTTGATCCTGAAATTTAATGCGTAGAAAAAAGCTGTAGTTGCAGCATAATTTGACTTGAAGAATGTCTGATGAAGACAGGTAGATTAAAGTCCAAGTAAACACAGAAAATAAAATAAATCAAGCTTTATATTTGAAGTATGTTTTTAGTGTTTTACATCACCTACTAGAGCAGTTTCCCTCATAATCTTGATATAAATATATTATTGTTACTTAATAAATTCACTGTCACTCTGTAAGTTGACAGATTTTGACATTCTGGGAAATCATTGGCATGCCTGGAAGATTCTACCATGTTTAATATGGCATCACTTATCAAAACTATATATACATACATACATGTATGTATAGTTGTAATCCTAAAAAGATTACTTCAAAAATTGAGCACTCTTTAAATTCCTTTATCCAGGTTATGATTTTTATTCTTCATTAATTTTAATGATGTAATTTCATTAATTTACCTTTTCTTCTGTGTTACTACCCAATTACTATACTTTCCTAGCTGACCCAGGAAGTTGTATTGTTTATGTTGTAATCTTAGCTAAAATAAAGACTCAACTTACTTGACCCAGCTGCCTGTATAATTGGAGTTACTTAGTGTATATATGAATGGCTCAAAATTTCTGACTTTTTTTCCTTATTTATATTAACTTATTACTCTGCATGTAATTTCATGCCATATTCTATAGAAATAGTACACTTTTGTCATGGTAGCTTTTTAATTAATGTTTTATTTTGATTAGGCTGATTGTATTCATATGAAATACATCAGAAGTATTAGAAATTCCACTTTACAATCCTAATTTAAAATTCATGTCAATTATTCTTAAGTATTGACTGCCATATGCAACACAAGCATTTATTTATTGTAAAATACTTTAATACCTTTTATTCTAAGATGGTAGTCAATTACTCTTTTCAGTTTTATAATGCACTTTAAATGTTGAAGGTACCTTACAATCATTATTGAAGATCTCAAAGCCTCACACCTCACTTAGGACATGTAAATAATAAGTATACTTAACCTCCATTTTATAACTAGAAAGATTTTTAAAACAGAATCTAAAGTGTTAAGACTGCAAATTTTTTGTCCTTCTCGCTGAAAAAAAGAAACTTGTTTTTAAAATCACTGTGGTCTACAACAAGATTGCCCAAGATATTTATAATGTGATTTTTTTTCATGTTTTTGGTGAAGTTAGCCATTTTGGCCATGGTGAGTACTTAGCCATTTTGTTCATTGTTAATTTTTTTATTTTAATCAATCTCAGCTTTCAACTTTCTCCCATTTTCCCACCTCAAATATCATATTTATTAATTACTCACAATTAGTAGCAAATAGTTGGACATCTGGCATCTGCTCGACTTCCTAAAGGCTTGATGATCTCATGCTTTGAAACTTTCTGTACCACTGTCATCGATATCCCAGTTATGCTCCTCCTTCTGGCCAAGAGCTACTCCTTGTCCTAAGAATGTGATGCTTCCTTTCATTCATTTCACAAAAAGAGTAATAGCATTGCTTTGAATTAGTGCTCTTCTTTCAGCCTTATTAATTTTCCCACTGGTATGTTCTGTGCTCGTGAACATTATGATTGCTTTCTCATTCCTTGATTTTTAATACCTTCAAGTGTGAAGGCATAATATAGCCAAGCCAGAATATATAGAGTAGAAAGTCTATTTTGTTGAGTTATCATAAACTACTATAAAATTTTCTGTATTTTATTCAGACAAGATGAGCTATTTAAAGTAGGTTGTAGAAAGCCCATAACTTCTGGATTACCTGAGGTGCGTTTTGTAAGTAGACTTTAAGCCATTCATTTTATAATATAAGCACTAAATATCCTTCTGCATAATTTTATGTCAAATGAGATTCAAGAAAAATATTCTGGATCCTTATATAGATTATATAAGGGCGTTCGGGTGTAGAGGACATAATTGCTAGATGTGGAGTTTGAAAAACCCAGATTCAAAACCCATCTCTGATATTTGCTAGCTGTGAGAGAATTGACAAGTTATTTAAGCTATGTTAAGCCTCAGACAGCTCTCTGGAACTTATGTCTTCCAAGTTATATGTGATTTGGAACATCAAAAAAGCTGAAAGACATTCCCTCACCCATAGCATCAGAGATCCTTGACTTTTGGATGTATGTAGTATTATTACTTTAAGAAAAATATCATGTCTTCACAATATAATTCTTTAGAACCTATTAGACTCCTAGTACTTAGCAACATAGGACTTAGTGATGCAATTCCTATGATCCACAGAGCAGAGAGAAGAAGATGGCTTATTATAATTGTCAAAGGAGGAAAATACCTGGAAATCTGACACAATTAAATTCAGCAAACATTTACTAAGCAACTGTGTACAAGGCATTATTCTGGGATAACTAATACTATCTTTTTGTGGTAACGGAAATGGAATTTGTCTAGGGAAGGAAACCAGTCATGTTCTGTTTCTAGTTTAACCAGTGACATGAGGTATGATTGTAATAAAACCATTTTTATATAACCTGTATTTCCCTTTCTGAAAACGTTACCTCAGCAACTCTTTCATGTGAAGTAAGAGATGTAGAAAACCTTATGTAAAAATATGCTCAAGAAGTATACATAAGGAGTTGATTGAACCTTCAAAATTCACATTAAAATATTTTTATGTTATTTTGATTTATTCAGTAAGTGTGTGTTGAACATTGTTACAAGCCTGGCATATAAGTAATGTTAATGTTTATGGACTAAGACAAATACATGAATCTATCTTCCCACCCAAAAACAGTATATATATTTTGAGTGGGAGGGGTTGGGGAGATAAAAATCGTGTAAACAAAATAATTAGAAAACAAGTATAAGATAATAAATAAGATACTAAAATATCCCTAGTTCTCTTTTAGTGTCCATCAGAACCTTGACTTCTGACATAAAGTCTCTAGTCTCTTCTAGTCTGCTCCTATTAAAAATTTAGATATTTTTCCAAAGTGATGCATTTTAGTTGTATCATGGAATAAATAAACATAAACCATCTTTTGCAGTCTCATTCCCCTCACTAATGACAGTGGAAATTGTTTTCTGTCAGTCTAGGAATAATCTTTTTGAGCTTTGAAATTGCATTCATAGAAGAAATAAGTTCTATTATCACCTTTTTAATTAGAATACTATAACTTGGTATTGGGGGCATGGACATGATCTTCCAGCAACTGTAAATTTACAGAAAGCTGGCCTGCTCCACACAGAGGTGAGAGACAACTGCTATATTTATTTTTTTTAAGGTAGTAAATATAACTTTAGGAAAAACAAACTTACTACCTCCACCCCTTGTGGAATGGTGTTATGATTTTCAAGGAGTCCATTTTTTGGTGAAAATAAAGCTGTTTGCTCAGTGGTTTATTGTTATTGTCAGAGAGCAGTCATCCAACATTAGGAGAAGAACTCTAGGTCCTGTCACCTGTGTAGTACTTCTTAGTCTTTAGGGAAGCTTAGAAAACTAGTGGTTCTGTCTCCCTGTGTGGAATGTCAAATGAGTACCTGCCTTTTGTAAAGTGAAGAGAAAAAAAAGAGAAGAGGAATAGGCTGAAATCATGGAAGATCTATTATAAATAGCATCTGCCAGTTGCGTATATCCTACCACACTACCAAGTTCATCCTTTGTATCTTGCTCCCTGAATCTATAGCCCTTGTTTTTTCCTTGTCTTGATAAGCATCTGTTCTAGAAATTTCTTTCCAAGATCTTCCCTCATCCCCTTATGCCTCGTAGTTCTCCCCAGTTTTACCACTTTACTAACTGCATTGCTCTGTGACATAAAACTTCACATTTCAAAGTGGTCCAAATATACTGCTGGACCCAGTGGGTCCAAAAATTGGCTGCTTTTTGGGGGGAAGGGGATGTAGCCACTGAAAACTAACACTAATTATAGACTATTTTCAGATTTATATAAGGTAGCTTTACTGTGGGGGCACAATATAGAATGTTGCCTATATTTAGTCTTTACGTGCTTATACTGTACATAGTTTCCTCTCATAGAATGAAGGCTCCTTGAGAGCAGGGATTGTTCTGTTTTGTTTTATTGTCTCTGTATCTCCAGCAACTAGCAGAGTATCTGACATGTAGTAGTGATTAATAAATACTTGTTGATCAGTTGATTCATTTAGGTCAGTGTCACAGATAACATTTAAAATACACTAGATTTTATTGATGTCTGGCACCAAGGACACCTACATTATATGTTTTCCTTGTTATACACAGAAACACAAGCTATACTTGCTGTATAAATAAGGGACATGGATCATCTTTTATTGTTGATGAGTAATTCTATTCATTTATTTTCAGTCCTGTCCAACTTTTTATAACTCCATTTGAGGTTTTCTTGGCAAAGGTACTGGAGTAATTTGCCGTTCCCTTTAGCTCATTTTACAGATAAGGAAACTGAGACAGAGTTAAGTGACTTGCCCAGGGTCACACAGCTAGTAAGTATCTGAGGCCAGATTTGAACTAAGAAAGATGAGTCTTCCTGACTCCAGGCTTAGCTGTCCATCCAATGTACCACCTAGCTGCGTTGGAATAACTCTATGCTATAGTTTATTGTTTTATAGTTAAAAGTACATGCAAAAATGAGTGAGAGCAATTTTAAACTCTTCAGCATTCTTAAATACAAGGAAAATTGGTTCAGGTGGTTTAAGAGGTCATTATATCTCTTCTGTTCTGTTCCTGTTCTAAGTTTTCATATTTTCCAGGGTATTTGCAGTTTGAGGAAGCTACACAATAAAATCAGGGTTACTTTTGAGGTTAGCATACACTGACTCTTTGATCCTGGGCAGGTCCCTTAATGTCCCAGGGTCCACAAACAACTCAACTGAAATGTAGAGGAGGGACAAACCTGCACTGGTGGAGAAAGTTCTTTGTTGAAGACACAGAATACTTTAGTTGTAATGTGTAAGTTTATATGAATAAATTACCTGTGTTGCTTTTTCCCCAAAATGGACAAAGTATGATCATGTCATCCAGATTCCTAAATTTTGCTGTTTGGCTGACTTGTAATAAAACTGGTATTGTTTTCCTCACTTCCCCCATCACATTATGTGTGATTGGAATGTTCATTGAGCAGTCACTTACTGAGCAGTCCAGGAAATCAATATTTAGTATAATTTTTTTGCTTGTATACCATTGCATCATAGGAGATAGCCACAGGTTTTTGTAGATTCAGAGAATTACAACTGAAAGGAAATTTAGGGATCATCTTATCCTAACTTAGATGCTCCTAGGTGGCACAGTAGACAGAGCACTGGGCCTAGAGTCAGGAGGAACTGAATTCAGATCCAGATTTACATAAATTTACTGTGTGAACTTGAGTAGGTCATCATTTGCCTCAGTTTCCTCCACTGTAAAATGGGGATAGTAATAGCACCTACCTCTCTGGATTATAAGAATCAAATGCAATAGTGTTTATAAAACAGCACAGTACCTGGCACATGGTATGCATTGTATAAACACTAGTTGTTTTTATTTAGTAAAACCACTCTGTTTTACAGATGAGAAAATTGAGGCTTAGAGATGTTAAATTTATTTCCAAAGGTTGCACATTTCACAATAGCCAAGCTACTTGAAAAGTCAGCCTAAATGGTAGCACTAAGAAAAGTTTAGTAACTTTTGAAAAATATGTTCCCACTTTTAAAAGTGAGACACAGAAATCAAAAGTCATCATTCACATCCTTTAAATAACTCCTGGTCCTTTTTATACACCTAGAGATTTGATCCTGGGCAAAGGTACTCTGGTAAATGTCTGCCTGTGCTAATTACTTCTGCAATTTAAATTTGGTTTAATATTTTTTTGCCACCCTAAACTACTGTGTAGTATTTCTGTTCTCTATTAAACACTTGTTGCATTCATTCCCTATGGTAAATCAAATTATCTAACTTATGAGTCAGGTACTCATTTTTTAAATGTTTTAGATGCTTTATAACCTTTTTGAACTATTTTAAATGCTTTGAAGTCTTTGATGTTATGAAAACCACTGATGTTTTTCAGTTAATTGCTTTCTTCATTTAAAAAGATCCAAATTTAAGGACATACCAGTTGGATTTTTCAAATTAAAGATTAAACAGATTTCAAATTTATCATTTGTAGTACTTGCCTTTCACTTATTTTTAAAATGTAGAAGTTACTGTTCTGAGTTTTGATCTAGTTGGAGTTTACTGTTATTTTTCATATATAACTCATTAAAGCAGCATTATGTTATTCATTGAGTAATGTATCTTTTCAATTATACAGAATCATTTGGCAGTTTATGGATTGAGGTTTAACTTGTTATAATCTTTCCTATGGTTTTAAATTAGTAAAGACAAAATTGGAAACTGGTGACAAAAATATCAGCTTCATTCCCTGGTTTCATAGATGTAGGAATTCTAAAGGATAACAACTGTGTGAGTAATTTGAAAGAGACAGCTCTTGAGGCAGATGAGAGGTTGAAAAAAATTCTTCAGTAGGCATATATATTTTCAAAATGGCCTTACACTTCAGAAGTGCGATGATTTATGTTAAGTATTGAATGGTAGGATTACTATCCTTCCTAGGCTTGATCACCTTTTAAGAGTTCTCTACATCTTCATCCATTTTTTTTTTCCATTGTAATGTTTTCTGAGCCTCTTTGTGGGGTTTTTTTCCCCTTTATTTTGATGGTTTACTATTTTATACATTTCACTCATTGTCGTGGGCCACAACTATTTATTCCTATGTTTTTCTCCTCTTTAAAAATACTGTAGTGTAAATTAGGCTGATTCTCAGTACTTTTGAGCAGTTGCCTGATTTCCCTTCAGTAGAACACTGAAAATAGTGCTAGATAGATAGGCAGGCAGGCAGACAGACAGACAGGTAGGTAGGTAGGTAGGTCGGTAGGTAGGTAGGTAGGTTTTAGCATCTGCTGGAAAAGATCAATTATAATTGAATCACTACAACATTCCCTATTAATCACTAAGATCTTCAATAATTTTTTTTTTTTAAAGCTTAGCAGGACTTAGAATCTATTTCAGAATACCCAAACTTGACTTATTTGGAACACTATTTCAGAGAGTGGTGCCAGAGTAGGAGATGCTACCAGAAATAACTGAAAAATCTTGGTTTCTATTTTATTTATTCAAGGTAATATAATACACTTGTAAGAGCAAGCGTAGGGAGTAGGGGCTCCTGGGTTCTGGTTCTTGCTCTGCCATGCATTCATTACCTTTGTGACTTTGGTCAAATCCATTAACCTGTCAGGCCTCAGTTTTCTCATTTTTAAAATAAGTGATTTGGACCTTTAAAGTCCCTTCCAGTTCTAAATCTGTAGTGCTATGAGCCTGAGGTAAAACATCGATGACATGCTACTGCATCACAGATTCTGTGAATAAGTATGTTTTTCTGTTTTAGATTTACCAGTCTGTTGACTTTTGTGGTGGACCAAAAACCTTATAAATCTCATTTTATTATATTTTCATTTCACCTATCTGGATACTTTTTTGTTTCTATCTGTTTTAAACTATTTCACTTGCACATATCAAGCAAAAAAAGAAAAAAATTATTTTTCATTAGCACTTGTATAACTCAGTATTCAATCATACTTCTTTATGAAAGTGATTTTACCTGGAATTGCTATGGTATCTTTTTTTCAGAGTCAGGGTAATTTTTATTTTTTCATTTTTTCGTATACAGGTGAGTAGTAGGTCATCCAGTCCTAGTGTGAGAATGATCACTACCTCAGGACCAACTTCTGAAAAGCCAACAAGGAGCCATCCCTGGACCCCTGATGATTCCACAGGTGACTTGTTGGTTATTTCTCATTTTTAATAGGGTATATGTAAGGGAGGGACTTTGTTTTTCATTTATATTCAGTTAATGCTATTAGTCATTTCTTTAGTGCCTACTCTGTGCCAGGTACTTTGCTAAGAAATAGGGATACGAAAAGAGTCGAACGATAGTGCCTGTCCTCACAGAGCTTACAGTCTAACAAGCAAACACATGTTTATCAAAATTAACAGGAAGTAAATGAGAGAGGGGAGACATTAGAATTAAGTGCGGTTATGAAAGGCTTCCTGTAGAAGTTGAGATTTTAATTGGAATTTAAAGGAAGCCAGTAGCACAGATGAGCTGGGAAAGCATTCCAGGACTGGGGGCCCAGAGCCAAGAGACAGAGTGCCTTATTTGTCACATGGCAAGGAGGCTGGTATCACTGGATCAAAGAGTATATGGCAGAGAGTCAGGTATAAGAAGACTAGAAATGTGGGAGCTAGGTTATAAAGGGCTTTTAATACCAAGCAGAGCATTTTGTATTTGATCCTAAAGGCAAAAGGGAACCTCCAGGATAGTAAGGGATATGATGTGATTTGACCTGTGCTTTAGGAAAATCACTGGTGGCTGCACAGAGGGTGAATTAGAGTGGGGAGATGAGACAGACAGACTCACTAGCAGACTGTTGCAGTAGTCCAAGCTTGAGGTGATGAGGGCCTTCAGTGGGGTGGCAGAGGCAGAGAAAAGAAGGAGGTATATTTGAGAGGTGTTTCAAGGATGAAAACAACAGGCCTGGATTGGATATGGGGGTGAGAGATAGTGAGGGGTGGAGGACATTCCTAGGTTGTAAGCCTGAAGGAGGATGGTGTTGCCCTCTAAAATAATAGTGAAGGTATGACAAAGGGAGAGTTTTAGAGGGAAAGATGATAGAATTTTTACAAAGGCAAGATAATATTTAAATTGTTCAAACAGCCAGTAGTTTCATATACCTCAGCAATAGGTTAAAGGGAAAACTGGATTTATGAACACAGGCTTGCCTTTTGTATTTTTGTTTCCTAAGTTTAGATATTTTTTCTGATATGAGGCATATAATTTGAGGAAGAGGTGTTGGGTAGTGGTTGGGTGTTTGGTTTTTTTTTTTGTAATTGGATTTGGTTTGGTTTGGTTTGGTTTCCAGTAAAAGAAATACCATTCAGATTAATATGTGTGTGTGGCTTTTCCTTTCTCATCACTCTTCTGCTTGATGGCAATAGAGAACCAGGATAGTTTAACTAGCTACTTTATGTGCTAAATTAATATACTATGGGGAAGGAAATCATCTTGACCCTTACCTGCAAGGCCATTAAATTAAATGGTGTCTTGCATAGAAGTTGGAGTCAGGAAGACTTATATTCAAATCCTGCCACTGATACTTACTGGACTGTATAACTGTAGGCAAGTTCCTTAACCTCTGAGCCTGTTTCTCTTATCTGTAAAGAGAGGGTGTTGGCCTTTAATGTACCTTCCAATTCAGAATATGATGGTTGCAATCCTACAGTGTAACCAAAAAAAAAAAAATCCAGTTACTTACCTTTCATGGTCAAGACTCGAGGTAACTAATTTAATACAATGTGAGATATATTGTACAAAATTTACTCCATATAGGCTACAGGAAGTCCTACAGCGAACATATTCACAAATAGAGGCTTCAAAATCAGCGTGTCACATTGGACTTCAGAATGATGAAGTAGCTTCATTAAAAAAACAACTCTAAAATCCTATCAGCCACAATTGTGGCCTCAGGCAAAGAAGACATGTTTTAGCATTCTCTGGTGTGTCATTATCAGCATCCTCTTAAGGGAAGAACAGTAATAAGAATCTGAATATCCCCTCACTACAGAGTTCTGTACAGTTTTCAAAACACTTGGGTATACATTGGTAACTGTCATGTCTAGCAAGGAAACACCAGCAGCTTAAGTGGCACATAGCAGGAATCCGAATTCCTGAGGTGGAATTCCATCTGCCGCTTTCTTCTTTCTGAATGACCTCAGTCAGGCCCCTCTCCCTCTTTAAGCCTCAATTTCCTCACCTTTAAAATGAAGGGATTAAACCACATTACCATCACTTGCAGCCCAAAATCTGTGGCATAAGTGTCCTTAGAGAAGTTAGACCATTTGAAAATTTATGCAAGACTTAGCATATTTTTTTGTAAGTGATAAATGGGAATTTGCAAGTCACAAGCACATTCCCATTCATCTTTACAGAAGTAAACCACTATCTATATATGGTAATAGATATTTGGCGTGCTTTAGTTATGTTTATAATTTAATTAAAACTGAACTGGGCCACCTCTCTTCCCATGTGTCATGTAGGATAGTACTATATTTAGTAGTGGGTGTGTTCACTAGTTTTAGTTACTTTAAATTTAATGGTGGTACTTCAATCCTAGCACAGCCCAAGATGGTCCATTACATTTACCACTAACTACATGTGCCAAATATATCACCAACCTATGGCAAAGTGATGCTCCCTCAACCTCCAGCAATGGTAGAAAAACGAGAAACCATGGATTTCAAGTGGTAAAATAGATGTGTGCATTCGAAAATTCTAGTTCTTCCTGCTTGGTTCCTCAGACCTCAGATAAAGAGGGATTTTCCTCTTACTATCAGTATATATTTCTCTTATAAGAGCCAAGATCTAGGAGCAGATAAATTAAGGCTCTGCATAGAATTCAACACATAATACCTGATAAATTTTAATAGAACTTTTTATAAAGGCTTGTTTTATATACCAGAAAATACCACTCAGTAACACACACAAAGTTATGTGACATATGTTATATTTAATACAGTTGAGTTTCAGAAGTTACCCCAATGGAAGGCAGTATCTAGGAGATGCAATTTTCAGACCTTGTCCTGAGCTTACAAATTCTTTGTCCTGCAGCACTGACTTTTGCTCCCAGTTTTGACATCCAACTTAACCTTGTCTCCCTTCGCAGCCTGAACCAACACTCAACTTGACAAGCATGTGGCAGATCACAAAACTTATATTAGTGTTAGAATTCTACTGGACAAAAGTAACCTCACTCCTATTTTTTTTTCTACTTTATGTCTTTTTTGCCCATAATCAAAAATTAACTTAGGTCAGAAAAAATTAAATTTCAGTAGTATCAGTTACATTGCCATTGTCTTGTTGATATTTTATAATCGTGCTATTACAACCTTTTTTTGGTCAGTATTGTCAAACAATAAGTAAATATTGTAAAATCTTATGAATTCAGAATGCTAACTTGGAATTTGTGATTGTTCCCAGTGTTAAAGTTTGCCTCTATAAAGACAGGGCTTATCTAGTAAATTAATTGTATAAATAAGGTGGCAAATCAGGGATAGGGAAACCTTTTTTTTTAATTGAGGGACATTGACTTCGGGGAAAATGGCAAGTCACAGAAATAAAAAATTTGCTAGGTTATTTTTACAAATGAGAAACATTTGCGTTTCCATTTAAGAAGGGGGAACATGCATCTCTTTGATAAATGCAACAACTAAAGAACCCCTTTATTAGGGCCTAATTATGTTGGAGAGAGTAGAAGAAAGAAAGTTGAGAAAGAGATACACCAAAAAAAAAAAAGCAGAGTGGAAGACACTTCTGATATTGAGATGAAAAGACATAAAGAAAAATATGTTCATCACTCCCTTAGGCATTTCAGTTAACGCAGAAGTACAAAACATAATCCCTAAGTTAAAATGTATTTGGGGGGACCAAGAGTATTGTATGATGATATACAATTAGGTGTTAATACTATAAAATAGACTGTAAGTGCTAGGATTCAAAGAAAGGGAGGTATCAGTGAAAGCCAAAGGAGAACTTAAGTAACAGTACAGAGATAAAAATGATAGGTTTCATTTAAGTACTTAGTATGTGCAGAGCCCTGTGTCATATATGTACTGAAAGAGATGTTAGGTTTAAGGAGTTGTAGTAAACAATATGATATGAAAAATACATTAGTAGCAAAACAAGTTGTTCTCTGAGGTTTGAGTGAAATGAAAGACCAGGATTCAGGCAAGGCCTTCATACTTGAAAGTCAGAAAGGAATGGGATCCAGGTGGTGGGTTGCAGAATTTGTTAGTGAGGAGGAAGGATGCTCTTCCTCTTGCCACAGGAAAGAATGAATGTGAAGAGCCTGAGGTTTGGGGAATGGAGAAGAGCTGAGGAAGTTTATATCAGATTGTGCCAGCATTCTCAGTGAACAGCTTTGATTTCTGCTGTAAATATGGAAGATGAAGACTTGGGAGGGGTTTGAGGGCAGCAGGGGGTGGGAAGTTCAGAATAAAGGTTAGGGAGTCAGATAAAGATAGAAAGGTTCCCACTGGAGTTTATGTACCAGTAAGTTTTTAAGTCAGTCTCATTTCTAGTCTTAATTTCTCCAAGGAAGCTCCTAAGGCCCTGAACAAAAGCAAAAACAAAAATGTATGAGGAGGGTAACCCAGAGAAGTTTTCAAATCAGCATGACGGGTAATTTTGTGGTTGTAGCCACTAAAACATTTAATTATTTGATAATGTGATCAAGGCGAGGTATGGAGGTGATTAAAGCCAAGTAGGTATGATAACATGAAAGCGACAGTGAAGGGATCCCAGCAGGCATGGCAAGCAGTGGATTTAGTGTGCCTAAGGGAGTGGCCAAAGGGTCAGGATAGGATGAGAGTGAACTCTGCAGAGTGGAATAATTCACCTGGTGTGTGAAGCCCAATGTTTGACCAAGCCAGTTTCACCAAAATGAGGTAGGAAATGTGGTTCATATTAAAAAGACTGAAAAATGATTTGATTGGAGGGATCATGAGTATGAATGCTACAGTCCCTGAGGATGGCAGTGAATGGGTGGGAGGGGAAAACCTTCAGCCAGCTACTAAAATCATTGAGAAAATTGGCAGGGTGACTTGGAGGTAGGCGGATTACAAAATCAAAGATGAGGAGAAAGACTGAGGAAGAGAGCCTGGTAGAGAAGAGGGTACAAGTTGGAAAGTTAGTAATAAATTAAATTGAATATGTATGTAGAGCAGAACCAGATTACAAACAGTTTCCAAAGGCAAACAGGAATTTAGACTTGCTAAAGTAGGCAGTTCATGGAATAATGTAACTACAGTAGACAGTTTGTTAGGGATTGGGATAAGAACTGAACCAGTGATTTTAGTAGTATTGGGAATCCCAAGTGAGAAAATATCCCTGTACCAGTGCCAATGGGCAACTCAGAGTCTAAATTGCCCAGAGCAGAGGTGTCAGACTCTCTTCTATGATGTCCACAAAACTTCCAGTGCTGCCAGAACCAGACTAAAATGTAATCAGGGAGTATTTAAAAATATAGCAATGTTCATTTGTGGCTTTCTAAATCAGTATGTGGTCAGCAGAGATTCATTTTCTCTTTGAATTTGATATCGCTGACCCAGAGCTCTGGATATCAAATGACTTGCTCAGGGTCACACAGCCAGACTGGGTCAGAGGCTTACAACCACTGTGTCTTTCTGACTGGTTGTTGTATTACTGAAAACTAAACATGTTTTGCTTGTACAACTGTAGGCGTAACTGAAATACTTCTTGCCCAACAGGAAGGCAAATCAGCCAGTTGAAACTGAGCTCTAGGTCTCAAGTTCCCCATGCCTGGGCTAAATATGTTAAGTAGATATTCAAAACAACTGTTTGGTTCAAGTACTAAAACATTTTAGAAACATATACTAATTATTCATATCCTTTTATTTAAGCAACTTCCTTGGAGACCGCTTAGCCCATTTCTACAGACTGGGGTGTACATAAAAGGAACAAAATGCCTTTTTATAAAGGACTCAATAAATTTAGGCTAATTCAGACAGGCTTTCTTTGCCTTCAGTTTCCCTTCTACTCTTGTTTTTCCCTGCTTCCCCCAGCTTAGTCTGAATTTGGTAATTTTTTTCTTTATTTGCTAAAATCTTTTTTTAAAAAACATAAATTTTTGTGTTTATTATAAACTTAAACATCAAAAACTATACATTTCAATATACAAAGAACAGAAAAGTGGATTGCACATGAAACCTGTAGAAGGATTTATCGCAGCTAAAGAACCCTTAAGGTGCTAGAGAGTCAAGATGAAATATAGTAGGAAACAGCAAATCAGGTCACTGAGCCATGAACCTGTCTGTGTAGATTGAATACTGTGTCTCAATTGGCTTTGTCTTCATTTCTAGCATTCCTTGGGTAGTACTAATCAGTAAAATACTATCAGCCCACCATTTTGTCCTCTGGGAACAACTAAGGGAGAATAATGGGAAATGCTTTTAAAATTTCTAATGTACTTTCTAACTGTTTTAGCAGAACTGACTTGAGGATTACTACAACCAAATTAACCTGTTAGTTCACTATGTAAGGCACAGCCATAAGACTGATACAAAGGGGAAGTGAGGGGAGACAGGATTTGGCTAGGTAGGACTTGTTTGGGCCAGAGTTTAAAGCCTCCAGTTGTCAAGTCTCTGCCAAAAGGGAGACTCTTTGATTAAAATAAATCGTGTTTCATTTTGTGAAGTTCATTCTTGTGAGTTCTGTTTCATTTTGGTGTGATGGTCTCAGGCTGTTTTAATAGCGTTGTAGTTGTCAGCCAACTTAATGCTAAGGTATCAGGGCATGGTTTTAAGAGAAACATCTGATTAGCCTACATCTCATTTTATCTCATTTATACCAACTCTTTATTGACCATTCTGTAATGGCCAGGTTTTTTTTTATTTATAATCATTTTGGATAATTATTATTATATTACTTCATGTGGAACATTATAAAATGCTAAACATACTTCTCAATTTCTTTATGTAATTATCTCTGTCATAAAGTTTTTTAAAATGTGAATGCTTGAATTGTAGATACTAATGGATCAGATAACTCCATCCCAATGGCCTACCTTACACTGGATCACCAACTACAGGTAACATATTTCCTTGCTACTCTTTAACTTTAACTCAATATTTTTACCAAAAAAAAAAAATTCTCTCTAGAAATGACAACTGTTCTCTTTAGAGATGACAACTGGCCTGTTTTTGCTTTTGAATAAAGTTACAGCAAATTACTTTTTCATTTGAGTGATCAAATGAAAAATGCTTAGATTGATATGTTCTTACATTTCATTATTCATTTTAAGGGACTGTTATATCTTTATTCACAACTCTTTAGCATGCCATTTTTATTCTTTAAGATCAGAACATTAAAACAGCAGTTTTGTGAGTTACTTCTTTATTATTTGACACACTCTGCAATCCATTCTGATGTTAATGGTGGCAGATAATATAAATAATAACAAGGTTCAGTGCCTCTGCATGTGATTATGTGAGCTATAAACATCTTTTGGTATAATACAAATAATTTGGCAACCTGAAATTTAATACCCTTAGCTAGGAGAGCTTTAGTCATGGTTCTATGTAACAAAGAAAGCGTTAAAACAGCAAGTGTAAATTTAAGTTCTGAGTTAACTCTGGCAGGAGTACCCTGAGATTTTCCAGGACATGGTTTAGCACTTATTTTTAAAAGCTTACTGGTTTGTGCAACCTGGTACTGGATAAATATATTACAGTCACAGTCCAACTAGCCAGATTAGATAATGAGATTTCATTTGATTATGTTTTAACATGTCTGATTTATTTTCAGCCACTAGCACCGTGCCCAAACTCCAAAGAATCCATGGCTGTGTTTGAGCAGCATTGTAAAATGGCCCAAGAATATATGAAAGTTCAAACAGAAATAGCATTACTTTTGCAGAGAAAGTAAGTAAACTCTCCATCAACCCTGTCAATTTTCGTGCATTAGAGATTTTTAAAGTATGTTGAAAGTTTAGGGTAATACTTTTTGCAAAAATGAAGATTAACATGTCTTCAAAATTAATAACTATGTTCGTAACCTCAGTCCCTCATTGATACCCATATTCCAGAGTTTAGATTGACTGCTGAGTACTTGCAGGGGTTATTGTATCTCTGAATGAGCCCTTTGGATTGCTCATACATACCTATGAATACACACACACACAAACACACACACACACCATTTTAGTACTAAGGGAGATGGATCAGTGCTAATGCAACTCTTGTTTCCTCCACTTAAAACTTTTAAAGGTAAAATGCTACTGAATGACTTAATCACACAAAAAGGTTTTCTCATGTAAGTAAACTATTTCAAGTGACTCATACCTATTATTTTATTAGTAGTAGTAGGATGAAGATGATTTCTAGGACCAGATTATTGCATTAGAAAACCCCTAGGGAGGAAATTGCTTCTTCTAATGCAGATCAGTATCTGCACTGTGATTTTGTCTTAGAAGAATGCATAGGGCAGTGCTGTCAAAACAGTGACCTATACATAAAGATCCCTGAGAGTGCACATTGACTTAGAAAATTACATATTAACATTATCTATGTTTTGCTATTATTTTTATTTTGTTAAATATTTCCCAGTTATATTTTAATCTGGTTTGGGTCTCTTCTCAAGAGTGTTGTGGGCTCCATGTTGGCCCCCTCTGGCCTATGGTGCTCAGAAGTTAAATGACATCCCCAGATAGCACATCCTGTGTGGGTCATAGGCAAGACTTTTTAACACAGGTGTTCCTGACTCCAAAATCGTCTCCGTACACTGTGCTGCGGTGCCTCTAATTAATTCTGTTATTCTGAAATTTCAGCGTGCCCATAAGTATACTTGTTCAACTCAAATCAAGTTTAATTCTTATATTCTTTTTATTCTGTACTTTTATTCCATTTTAGACATTTCTAAAATTGTACTCCTTTCAGTCTTTAACTTGACCCTCAGGAAATGCATATTTAATCATGACCAAATTAGTGCTGATGGTGGTCACTAAAGTAAAATCATAGAAGAAGAAATATGCTAATAGTGTTGTCTTAGTTTTGGTGTAGGAATGGATTGAAAACTGAAGGACACTATCACAATGAAGTGAAGTAATTTGTTATGAGTTACTTGTTATAACTTTTTATTTTGAGGGTTGGGCTGCTCTGAATTTGATAAATTGTTATTATATATAATTATTATTTATTACCCACTGGCATACTAAACTGGTGTGGTTGTTATAGGAAAAATATTTGAACAAAGTATTGCCAGTTAAAGGTGGGACTTACATATAACCATTCTAGAAATTTTAATTCAAGATAATGAAACTGTTGGCACTTGTGATATTTATAGTTTTGTTGACACTTTTTAAGTTACCAAATTAAGCAAATTTTTCATGCAAAGGGAACCACTGAGAAAAATTCTAAACAAGGATGGCAAGATATTTTACCAGGTTTAAATACTTGATGTTTTCATTTTACATTCTTTTTTATAAAACTTATTCTATTTGAGAATTTTATAGTAATTGTTTTCCCCACCAAGTCCATTTTTGACATACTCATTTTATAAGTTAACACTAAAGTTCCTCAAATTTTTAGAAGATTTCCATAAGAACAAGCTCCCAAGGCTTAGGCTGTGTCAAGGTCTATGGTTAGGTCTTTTCTGAAAATATATACAGAATCAAGTAATATAATCCAAATGTGTTATTATGGGGAGGCTTACATGTAATAATCCAAAGTATGCCCAGTGTTTCCAGCAAAGTAGTATATTCTAAAACAGGAAAGGGATTGATGTTAGACAGCATCTATTCCAATTAAATGGCTGTAACTGTCTTATCTACATCTTTGGATGAGCTGTATATAGTTAAATATGATTGTGACTTCACAGTATGAATATTGAAGCAGAGTTGGTACAATAAAACCAAGCACCCTATTCTCCTTACCCCCTGCTATCACACGAAATAGCCTTTCCCTGTCTGGATAAAAAGGACATAGGAAGTAGTAAGGTTGATCAGATAGGCTATTCCAATTTTTTGTTACCGTTTTAGCTTGTTGTGCCTCACTTTTATCATCTCTAAATCCTGTAATTGTAGGAGTGTAGTTATTTAAGAAAGATTATGTTATTTATGTAGTTATATTGGAATTATGAAATGATATACTAGTTTTAGAAGGTACTTTCTATCCCACTACATTATGATTATATTATTTGAACCGTCTGCTTGACATACATAATGATGGGCCAGAAGTAAAATTTTAATTGCTTGAACTACCAGTTAGCAACAAATACTATATAAATTCTTTCATCATAATTAACATTTTATTATGTGGCATAATTTTTAGGCAAGAACTAGTAGCAGAACTGGACCAGGATGAAAAAGACCAGCAAAATACATCTCGTCTGGTTCAAGAACATAAAAAGCTTTTAGATGAAAACAAAAGCCTTTCCACGTACTACCAGCAATGCAAAAAACAGTTAGAGGTCATCAGAAGTCAGCAACAAAAGCGACAAGGCACTTCGTGATTCCCTGGGACCTTGGACTTGAAAATCATGCACAGAGAGACTCTTTTTTGAGGGGGGAGGGGAACATTAATACTTACAATTCATGAGTGTTGACTTCTTGATGTGTTCTGAATGCCTACTCCCTGTATTTGCTGCATTTGTTACATCATTTATTCTTCTGGTGGACATGCAGTTCAACAGTCCTGTTGAATAACATGGGACATCCATGAATTTGAATAAGCAGCAGAACTTAGCATTAAGGCAGATACAGTGAACCATGACTGTGCATGCATGCTTATTGTGTCAAGGCTAGCCTGACGGAAAGAGGAAGTGGGTTAAAATGGCTGCTCTATGCAAGATCTTCTTGGTTTTAATATTAGGATGTTACCTCAGTAAGAACAAAACCAAACCTTGGAGAATAGTTTTGTTCTTGTATCTCATCTCAAGCAATTTAAAGTATCACTTTTAGATGAAAAGCATGTCCCGAGTTTAAGGACAAAGTGCTATCCTAGAATAATTGGGAATACGTTGCAGAGACATTTGACCCATAGGGATGATGTAAAATGGAAGGTGATATGATGCCAACAACCCTGCCTTAGTGATTTCCTTCCATAAGATTTTTGGAGATAAGTAAGCAGCTATTGCTTCATTTTAGAAAAATTACAGTTTAGCCTTGTATTATTGAACTGCAATTTGATGGCGATACAGTAAATAATGTCTCTTTTTTAAATGTTTTTAAATAAGTATGATTGTGTGTATGCATGTGTTGAAACCTTAGAACTTCTGTGCCTCTTATATCTCTTAAATGAAACTAAAAGGCTAATGAAAATGATCCATCTTAAATGATCATTCCTGCCACAGTATTATTTGCCTGATTTTATACTATATATTCAAAAAGCTGTGGAAAAAGAAGCAGGATTCCTCACAGATGCAAGACTTGGATATGGAAAAGAAAAGGAACCCATTAAATAAGAACTTAAAGCTAGAAAATCAGGAGGGTAAAGTCAGTAAGTAAAATAAACAACCTCAGATCATCAAGCACTCCATATTCCAGTGATGTGAGGAATGCCTGCTCCAAGCAAGCCTGTCCTAGAGTGAATGCCTGCTACCTGCCTCTTTGCCTGAAGAGAAAAGGAGCCACACTTCATCAGCTAGAAATGGAATGAGAGAGAGAGAGAATGTGTGTGTGTGTGTGGGTGTGGGTGTGGGTGTGTGTGTCCTTCATTGCCCACAATCATGTGGATAGAAATAACTTTAAAGTAGTAATAAAAGATCATGGAGCACTTAGAATTTCTATAGCCTAGTAATATCTTTTCAGCTGGCATAAAGTCAGTCCCAGTGGCTAAGATGTTATTCTCAAATTTTGAAAGCATTTATATTTTCTGAGGAGAAAATTTTTAAAGTAACAGGTTGCTGTGTCATCAAAAATGCCAAAAAAGATAATTGAAACTTTTATGGGGGGTGTTTAGTTCTTTGGCTGTATTTCAGATGAGCATTTAGTCTTAATATTAGAACTGTTGATTAAAATATGAAGTCATAAAGAGGACTTTTTTTTCCTTCCATTTTCTCTTCCCACTAAACTTCATGGTATGTGTTTTTGTGTGTACATGTGTGTTTATGTGCACAGGCATTTGTATGTGTTTGAGAAAGATAATAGATATAAAAATGAAGGATGATTTTTTTATTAAAGACTTTCATTTTTAGCTTAAATCTATTATTGGGAAGTCTGGAAGATAAAAATTTCATTTTTTTTAAATAAAGGGAGGGTTATCATTCCCAAATAATTTGATTAGCTAGCTGAAACTGATATTGGGATCAACTTAAGGGCACACATATTTATAGCAAAACGTAATTGGCAGAGAAAATAACTGTAGAATTATGAATAGCACAGTTATCCAAAGCATTGCTGCTTTCGTACATCTGTCAATCTACTGAAATGGACTCAGTCCATTATCAGAGATTTTCATAACATGTTTCAAAGCATGATGCAGAGCAGCATGGATATGAAAGCATGATTTTACCTGCATGGTTAATAATTGCAAATGTCAGATTATATCTCAGGATATCAACTGGTTATTGCTATCACTACCCATATATAAAAGGGGAAATAGAAATTCTTTGGCTTATGTGAAGGTCATGCTAGCTTGAGGACATGGTACATAGTTCACATGGCCATTTAGAGCAGTTGCTTCTTTGTTTACAGTCCACTCGTATTTCTTAAGTACTGTAGTTCTCCTATACATTGAGTGAAATTCAACTTGTTTAGTTCTTATATGGTTTGTATTGCTAGTTTAAAGTTATGTGTGTTTATTTTTTGTTTTGTTTTGTTTTTTTTAACAAGGGAGAAAAGTCAGTGACTAATTGTCCTTGGTAATGGAGAACAGGGATAGATGGCGTGAATCATTTGATTCCTCAAACTTCATGTTAACCAGTTTCTTCCACTTCCTAAACAGAGTTTTATCAAGACGCCAAATTTAATTAATTCTATTTTTTACCTTGCCTTGATCATCATAGATGGATGGGGTTGAGAAGGAAGGAAAGCAAGAATTCTAGGTGACCTACCAACTAAATGATCAGCTTTTGATTACTACTAGAAGTTGGTTCTACCTATGTAACATTTGCCTACCTTAAAAAGACCTGTGAAGAAAAATATTTTATTTCCTCTAAGATCTATGCAGTAGCAATGACTTTTTTGAGTCAAACAAAAATCAATCACCAGTATTTACCTTATAGCACCATTAGCATGTTCTGAAGGCTTTTGTTATACAGTTGTTTACAAATGTTGTACTTGTCTTTTTTTGTTAAAATATTTTGGCGTGTTGACTTTTTCATGTTACTCTTATGTTCCTAATTAAAGTTATCTCTCCATATATTCATAGAGGTGAAGCATCTATTTTTTCTCTTCCTCTCACCCCCTTTTTAAAATTCTGACTTTCACCTCTTTGTTTTCTGCCTTAAAAAGTTGATGAATTTCTGCTTATATCATTCAGAATTTTTATGTAAGATATTGTGAAATGCCAATATTCTCCTGTACTCTATGTGATTCTAACCCCCCAAAAGATGCTTTTTTTAGATTTATTTTTGTTTGTGATGAAAAATTGAAGATTGTAATTCAAAACTTGTGTATAAAATGGCAAATGATTTCATATGATATAGGAATGAGCTGTGTGGCTTTCTGCTGCAACAGTGTATTTACCTTACACAAAATCTAATAAAAACTGAAAATTCTCAGTATACTTGTAATACCCCTACACTAACTTATTGTTTAGAGAAGGCCTGTGTTTGGGGGTGGGGATTGGAAGCTATTATTTGTGTTACCTATTCTAATTCAAGGTTGTTTTAAGTCAACAGATTTTATCTTTTTAAAAACCCCTGTGTATGATTTGCTGTTTTCTTTGCCTCTGGATGACTATCTTCCTAGTAGGAAAACTACTTTTCTCTGCCATCAGATGCTTCCATCAGACTTTTCAACAAAACCTAATCATAATATCCATCCTATTTTCTCCTGACTTCCCCACTTGCCCAGCCCCCATCATATACATAACACTTCTTACATTCATAACTGTTTCTTCTCTTTCAACCCCATACATTCTTGTAAGGCCTCCCATCTTTAGCAAATCCATTCAGAGTGGCCTCTTGGCTCTTTGGGATAATGCCAAGTTGGTCTTCAGTCCACTTCAGTCAAGCATTTTAGTCTGTTGAACAACTGCACTCTTCAGAATCTCTTCAATCTTGTACTTTTGCTTTTTTAGGTGAAACTTCTTGTGTCTTACATGAGCATAGCACACTCACATATACACACGCCTACCTCTACATTGATATATTGACTAAGAATGGCAAGCTTGTTTACTAAATGATGATAAAATACTGTAATTAGGAAACACTAGGGCATCACCTTTTAAGTTTTTACTCAAATGTTGTCCTGTGTTTAAAAAAAAAGACAGATTTCAAATTAAATCTTTCTTTAGTATTAAAGTATTTTAGTATTAAAGCAATTTAAAAATAATTAGTGTCTCTAAAAGAAGACATTTTTGCCAAAAGACATAGACATGTTTACAAGACCTGGTCATTCATGTGGAAATTAGGGAAATAGACACTGTATCAATATCTGAGGATATTTAAAATAATTTAGTCCTTGATGCTATAAAACTTAGAATCACAGGATATTTTTTTTGAGCCTTTCCTTATTAGAAATCATTTTATCTCTTCATTTTACAGGGGAGGAAACTGGTCCAAAGAGATTAGCTGTATGATTTTGTTCAGGCCTCTTAATTAACGGCAGACTTGAGACTAGAACCCATGTGTCCTGATTCCCAATGCAGCATAAATTGTTAATTTTTCACACAGAATTCTTTGCTTTTGATGTGCTACACAAAGGCTAGTTAAATCCAATCATCTGGGTAAGGTAAGTACATACGTCAGTTTTTTGACCAAAGAAATGTAATGTCAGTGGTACAGTGCAAGTTTCCTAGCAGAGAATAATAAATTAATTCATCAAGTATCTAAGTACCTGTCTACTCTATCCAGAGTTCTGTGCTAGGCATGGAGAGTGGGGTGTGGAGTTTACAAAGTTCAAATAAAATAACCCTTGACCTCATGGAGACTGCAGTCTTGCAGATGAAAACATAATTATAATGCATAATATTCATATATACGTAAAGGTATATAACATTTGTTACAAAACAGTATCAAAAGGAGTAGGAGGTATTAATTGTTTGTAGGAACTTGGAACTTGAAGGGATATTTCAAGGTTGTACAACCCCCTCACTCACATTTGAGGAAACAGGTCCAGAGAGACTGATTTGTCCAGATTAAACTGGTAGTATCAGCTCATTTGAGTCTGTTTTCTGACCCCAAATCCAGCATTCTTATCATGCTCCCTCCTTTTGATTGAGTAGAAAGGATTATTGATCTTCATATGATTGCTTTTTACTAATCGTTTCAACTGGATGTGTCAAATATGCAGCTCAAAGCACTCCCAAGTACAATCTGAACCAGATTAAAATTTGGGGAAAGTAGGGAAATATTTTTTAAAATATAATAAAACATAATGTTAATATGTGGCTAAGTCATGTGCCTGCTTGGATCTTTATGTGCAATATTTAATGGGCCCATTTCCGTTTTTAATTCCACCCTGCTGTGACTTTAGACACTCTTCTAGACATAAAAAATGTACATCATTCAGAATTTTTATATCTGTTTTTATATTTTACATTTTTATATGTTATTTTACATTTAATTTATATTTATCGAGAGTTACTTCTTTCAAGGACTTATCATAGACAATCCTTTTGTCTAGCACCAGAACTGAATGAGATAGCTCTTAACCCCAACCCAGCCTCCCTCAACCCGTGCTACAAGCCAGCATCTGAAATTTGTTGCCTTTCAGCAGGAATTGAGCTCAGTTTTCCTTAGATACAGCAGAAGGAGCTCCAGTTCCTTTTATCCTATCTTCCAGCCTGGCCAGCCTCTTCTCAGTACCTCTGCAGACTAGGTGAACTGAGACATAGCTTAATCTTAGAGACTTGTGAAAGTATGTCAAGCCTCTCTGATAATGGGTCTTAGCCAGCCAGATAGGACATTCAGATGTTTTGTAAGCCACTCTTCAGTTAAGCATATTACAAGATGAGAACTCATTACACATCAACTAAATCTAATGATGTCTTAAAATTTGCAAGTAAGGAAATGCAGGATAAAGAACCTGTAATTTTATGGTTGATGATATTGATATCATGATGGCAGAATAGTTGCTTTGAAAGCACCATGAAATTACCAAGTAAATACTGTACACTTGTCTTGTAAAGAGCAAGAGAAGTTTACGAGATGTAATTGCTCTTTAAACTCCTTGCATGTTCTTAGTTTGGGATTCCTGAGGCATAGTTGTTTAAAATAGTGACCAAGTTAATCCTTGACTTAATGAAACTAAATTAAAATTAGGAAAAAGTGAAACCTGAAGGAAACAGCCATAACCTATTTAGTATAGGACTGTGTAGCTGTTTTAATTGATGATAGTCTCCTAATAAAAAGGGTACATCTCTCTTCTCCCTCTTGGTGATCTCAACAATGTCCATGGTTTCAATTGTCTGTATGTAGAGTACTCCCAGACATACGTAGATAGAGATCTATATCCAACCCTATTCTTTCCTGATCCCCATTTTCACATCAGCAACTCTGTTTTGAAGATTTCCAACTGGATGTTCCCATAAGTGCCCCCTATTAAACATGCCCCAAATAACTTACCTGTTCTTCCAAACTTCCCCACATAGTTTTGTGCCCTCAATCATCCCTTGACTTCTTAATCTCCCTCATCTATTTCCAATCAGTTGCCAAGTTTTGTCAATTCCATCTCTACAACATGTCTAACAGTTAACCACTTTACTCACACAGCTACCTATTCCAGATCTTCATTTCCACTCACCTAAACTATTTTAAAAGCCGCATAATTGATTTGCCTACCTCAAATAAGCAAATATCCACTCTAGCCTCCACACAACTGCCCATGTAGTATACCCGAAGTATAGTTTGGCCCACTACCCAGCAAGGTGGTGCAGTAGATAAAGAGTTGGATCTGGAGTTAGGAAGACCAGAGCAAATACGGCCCAAAATATGGCCTCAGACACTCAGCTGTGTGAACCTGAGCAAGTCACTTAACCTCTATGTATTTCTATTTCCTCATCTGTAATATGACGGCAGTAACAACACCTACCTCTCAGGGCTGTAAGGATCGAATGAGGTCATTAGAAAGGGTTTAGCACAGTGCCTGGTACATAGTAAGTGCTTTATAAGTCTATCATCATCATAATGCATCCTTGGCTCCCTATTATCCCACGCACCATTTAAAGCCCTTCACAATCTGGTGCCCACCTTCCTTCCCAAATTCAAGTCTCATTACTTCATGCTACTGGCCAATCAAACTGACCTACTTGCTCTTCCTGTTTCTCCTAATTCCCCCCACCTGCCCTACATCCCATCTCCTTTCTCCATGCATTATGCATACATAGGCCATGCCTCAAAAGCACTCATCACCTCAACCTCTTTAAATCCCTACCTTTCTCCAAATACCACCTCAAGCCCCTTTTCCTGACCTTTCATCTATTATCGTCTTTGTTGCATGTTTTGTATTTTCTTATATTGGTACATATTGTTTGTATGAAAAGAACACAAGCTTATTAAAGGCAGGGTTTTTTTCCACTTTTTTCCTAGTACTATCTAGAACTGCCTGAGAAGTACCACACACTTAAATATTTGTTGATTAATAAATGAGTGCCTGCTCAATTGCCCCATTTTCCATTCAAACTGACCTACTTGTTCCTGGAACAGGACATCCCATTTCCCACTTCCATAACTTCCCACTGACAGGCTTCCATAGCTGAGATGTTCTACCTCCATACATCTCCCCTCATGGGGCCTGTCGTTCCCTTCAAGGCTTAGCTCAAGTTCCTACAAGAGGCCTTTCCTGTTTCCTCCAGTTGTTAGTGCCCCTCCCACCCATCCCCATACACACACAGTATTTTGTGTATTTTGTATTTAATTTTCTGTCACATGTTTCTCCCCACCCCCTACCCCCAGAATGTTAAGTTCCTTGAGAGCAGGGACTATGATTTTTTTCTTTTTATTCCATAACTGAACACAAGTGCCTGACATAGTGGGTTCTCAATAAATGCTTATTGATTCAACTAGGGAAAATATATCAAGTGTAAATGAAACATGGTTCCTTCCATCCAGTAGCTTATAATCCAGTTCTTGATAATAAAAAATCATAGAATTTGAGAGTTGGAAAAGACCTCCACCACCATCTAATCCAACCCATACCAGAAAGAAAACCCTATTACAACCTATGCAACAAATGGTCAGCCATCCTCTACTTTAAAACTTCCAAATACCTACCACCTCTTCAGTTGTTCCACCGTGCGTTCCACCTCTAACTGTCAGGAGGTTTCTTCCTAACACCAAGCCTAAATATGTGAATCTAAAGGGAAAGTTCTTTACTAATCTGTTCAATGTGATCAACACTCCCAAATCTCTCTGTTCAGCTCTCAGTTCCCTCCAAGCTCCAATCCCACATCACCAGGTGCCTACTGGATATTTTAAACTGGATATCCCATAGGCATCTAAAACTCAATTATGTCCAGAACAACTTATTTTTCTCCCCAAAATTGACCCCTCTTGTGAACCTAATATTATCTAGGATATCATTGTCATCTCAGGCACCCAGGTTTATGTCATCCTCAATTCCTTATTCATCCTGTGTATCTAGTCAGTTGCCAAATAATGTCATTTCTGTCTCCACCATATCTGTCACACACATCCCCTTTTCTCCAGTGATAACAACCAAAAATCTAATTCAGGCCTTCAATTCCTTTCACCTAGGCTATTTGAATAGTCTCCTAATTGTTCTCCATTCCTCAAATCTCTCCCCGCTCCAGTCCACACAGCTGCAAAGGTGATTTTCCCAATGTGCAAAACAGATCATGTCACTCCACAACTAATCAAATTCCCCATTCAAAATCCTTTGATATTGAAAGCTCTTCACAACTTGACCCTTACCCAGCCTTACAGTCACTTTCACATACACTTCAATCCAGCCACCTTCTTGAAGTTCCTTATACACATCACCCATCTCTCATCTCCATTACTTTGCACAAACTGTTTCCCTCCCTCACAAACATTCTCCCTGCTCACCTTGACCTCTTGGATTTCCAGGTTTCCTTCAAGATCCAGCTTAAATGCTACCATATCCATGAGAACTTTCCTGATTCCCCTCCACTGGTAGGACTTTTTTTTGGAATGTGTTTTCCTTTCTTTCTTGGTAGAATGTAAGCTCTTTGAAAGCAGCAGCTATTTAGCATTTGTCTCTGGATTCTGAGCACCTAGTACAGTGCCTAGCATAGAGAAATTATTTAAATTGTTTAAATGTTTGTTGATTGATTGTTTCTGTATCAATATGTTTTATAGACTCTAGGTCCCAACAAGTATCCCAAATTTTAAGTTTTAAGAAAGATGAAAAATCAAGCTTGATTTATTTATTTATTGTATAGAACACACTAAACATTTAATACAGAGAGATGCTACCCACTTGACTTGGAAATCAATCTTTCTTCTCATTCCGTGACTGCACATGAAGTGGACAAATTGATCTGCCTACACAATAGGTTCATTTTCTGAGACACAGAGCTTTTACACAACCCTATCATCACTCTCTTAGGAAATAGCTTTCTAAAGTTAGTATAAACAAAGTTACAAGTGACACAGTCCTGGTGACAAAGTTGTAGGTTGTTAAGAAGTCTGTGTGTTTTGTTGACTAGCCTCCATAGACCTAGGATTAGGTTGCAGTTCATCTCCACTTGGCCTGACTCATTAGTAATTGATAGGCTTCCTACCACAAGAACCTGAGCATTAGTTCTTCCAGTTTGCCCTCAATATTTGGAAAATTCCTTTCCCTCTCAACAAGCCTAGCTATAAGTCCTCTCCCTTAAGAAGGGGATTCTTCATCACTGCCCTGATCCTGCCCCACTCTCCATTCTAAAAATGAGAACATACTGGTCAGCTGTATTAGTTCAGTGTGCATTTTTGAAGTATTGATATGGTAGGATTTTTCTTTAATGTCTAAAGTTGCCCAAAGATATCATATAAATAATAATATTAAGGTCTTCATGAAATAGCAGCCATGGTACAATGGCTTAAGACTCGGGAAATTCCACCTCAAAGACAGGGCATGGTGAGGCCTATGGACTCCTGAAAATAGGACTTTTAAATGCATAAAGTAAAAGAGGAAACCAAATATAACATTGAAATGTAGTTATCAAAAATTGTTTTGAAATTCAGGGACTCCAGATTAAGAACCCCTGCCTAGACTATAATTTACAGAACAAACCACCAGATATATGTGTAGTAGAGAAAGTTTCCTCACTCAGAATTCCCTACGGTGGCGAAATCATAGGTCTATTACAAAAAAGAAAAGCAGGGGAAAAGACCTTCCTGGATTTGTCATTATAATTGATACATCTGAGAAAAGTTAAGAGTATGTTATAAAGATCTATGACCCCAGAAGTTAGAAGTTAGGGCAACCCTAAAGGAAAGCAAATGAAGTAAAATTTGAAACACTGAAATTATTTCTTTATTGGGTTCAGACTTGTGATATCATCATAAGCTCTGTCCCAGGACGGATCAGTAGCTCTTTGCCTTAGTATTGGCTGGGACACTGAGTGGTTAAAGAACACATTGGTCACAAAGCTAGGGCTTTCAGAGGCAGGACTTGAACCTAAGTCTTTGACTACAAAGCCTTCTTTCAGCTGTATTTACTAGCTCTTGCTGCTTCCCAAAAGTGACATTTTAACTGCTGAATTTATGGGTGAGTTCTTAGACCTTGTTCATTCTGTAAAATTGTAACGATTGTAACAAAGCTTTCCTTTTGAAAATGTTTATGAAAAGGAGCACAAAATGATGATACCATAGTTCTTAAAAGACAGAAGTTAGCAAGGCGAAAGGAACTTAAGGAAGACACTTTAATAAACAGGATGTTGTGTGAGAGATGTTATTGAAAGGGAGCAGTAAAAAATAAATTGTAGATGGCGGCTTATAATTACTCCAAAGTCACAGTTAAAATGAGCATCAGAGGTGGGATTCTAAAATAGTCTTCTGACTTCAAAACCAGTATTTGTTCCATTGTGCCTTACTGTCTCATTGAATGGAATTTGCTTTGGAGATAAAAAAAAAATGTGGGTGTTAGAGCCCACATAAGCAATATAGTATAAGGGAAAGAAGAGTCTTTATTCTCAACTCTGCAATAATCTCTTCATCACCAGTCAGCAAACATCTATTGATCTAATGATACAGCCAATATTATATAATACAGGGGTTTTTAACCTGGGACTTAAGATCCTTGGGAATCCATAGATAGATTTCAGGGTATCTGTGAATTTAGAAAATTACATCTTTATTTTTAGTAACTTCTAACTTAAATTTAGATTTAAATTTTAATTTAATTTAAATTTTAATTTAAATTAGAAATGTAGTCAACAAAACATTATTTTGAGAATAGACCTGTACCGCACAAAAAGGTGAAAAATGCATGATGTTGTAGAAACAGTGATGGAAAATCCTTACACCGAAGTCAAATGGTTCAGCATCAGAGACTGATGTGGTTTCATTAGTGGAAAAACACTAAAGAAGATTCATTATCATCTGCTTTGCTGGTCCACTCTGAGAGCCATGGGACCATTCCATCTGACTTGCAGCTGAAACTTAGATGTATTTTCTTCCCTGTTAGAATGTGAGCTCCTTGAGGGCAGGGACTGTCTTACTTTTTGACTTATATTCCCAGTGCTTAATACAGACCTTTCCACATAGTAAGGATTTCATAAATGTTTTCTTTTGTTTATTCATTCGTTCATTTATTTGGAATCGGAGGATCTGGATGTGAACTCCAGTTTCTATCACTTGCTATCTGTGTGACTTTGGTCAAATCACTTAGCCTGTTCTGGGACTTAATTTCCTCATCTATTCAATGAGAGGGTTAGGCTAGACCCTAAGATCTCTCTCAACCCTCAATCTATCATCCTCTGAAAGTTGGGGAAGTCACAAATTGGCCAATCCAGAATACTAAATGGAAAAGCCACACAATTAAGATCAGGACAAATTGTTAATGAGCAGTAAGCAGAGTCTGGCACATAGTAGGTATTTTATAAATGCTTGTTGATAGATACCATACAGTCCTAAAGGGATCAGATCTTAAACTAAAATAAGGAAAGAAATGACAGGCATGCTTTCAAGAAAAATAAAGAGAGGAAAAACAAAAGGTCCAGTATATCAAGGGAATTAATGAGAAGAAATGCTAGGGAAGGTGGCCTAGCCCTAACCAGATCTCAACTTGTATTATAAAGAAGTAATCATCAAAACTACTTGGTACTGGCTAAGAAATAAAGGGGTAGATCAGTGGAATAGGTTAACTACACAAGACACTGTAATCAACGATTATAGCAGTCTACTATTGATAAACCCAAGGACCTCAACTTCTGTATGACAAAAACTACTGAAAAAAATGGAAAATAGTGTGACAGAAACTGGGCATAAACCAATGCTAGACACCATATACCACAATAAAGTCCAAATGGGCACACTGTAGGTACAAAGGCTGATACTATAAAACAAACTAGGGGAGCAAGGAATATTATTTGTCAGATGTATAGAGAATGGAGGAATTTGGAACCAAACAAGAAAGAAGAGAGCACTATGAAATGCAAAATGGGTAATTTTGATTACATTTAATTGAAAAGGTTTCACACAAACAAAGCCAATGCAACCAAGATTAGGAGAAAAGCAGAAAACTGTGAAAGAATTTTTATAGTTAATGTCTGTGATAAAGGCCTCATTTCTAAAATATATAGAGAACTGAGTTAAATTTACAAGAATACAAGCCATTCCCCAGTTGATAAATGGTCAAAGGATATGAACAGGCAGTTTTCAGAGGAAGAAATTGAAGCTATCTATAGTCATATGAAAAAATGCTCTAAATCACTATTGATTAGAGAGATGCAAATCAAAACAACTCTGAGATACCACATCACACCTATCAGACTGTCTAACATGACAAGAAAAGAAAATGATGAATGTTGGAGAAGATATGGGAGAGTTGGAACACTAATTCATTGTTGGGGAAGTTGTGAGCTGATCCAACCATTCTGGAGAGCAGTTTAGAACTATGCCCAAAGGGCTATAAAAATGTGCATACCCTTTGAGCAATACCTCTTCTAGGGTTGTCTCCCAAAGAGATCATAAAAATGGGAAAAGGATTCACACGTACAAAAATATTTCTAACAGCTCTTTTTGCGGTGGCCAAGAACTAGACATTGAGGGGATGCCCATCAATTGGAGAATGGCTGAACAAAGTTGTGGTAGATGAACATAACGGAATACTCTTGTGCTATAAGAAATGACGAACAGATGAAACTGGATAGATTTATATGAATTGATGCTGAGTGAAGTGAGCAGAACCAGGAGAACATTATACACAGTAACAGCCACAGAGTGTGAAGGCTGTTTTTAATAGACTTAGCTCTTCCCAGCAATTAAGGACCTAAAACATTTCCAAAGGACTCATGATACAAAATGCCATCCAACGCAGAATGCAGTTTTCTTTTGTTATGTTTTGTTTTGTTTGTCTCATGGTTTCTCCCATTCATTTTAATTCTTCTATGCAACATGACTAACGTGAAAATGTGTTTAATAGGAATGTATGTGTAGAACCTATATAAGATTTCATGTCTTGGGGAGGGAACTGAAAGGGAGGTTTAGAAAATTTGGAATTTATGGAAGTGATTGTTCAAAACTAAAAGCAAACAAATTAATAAATTTGGAAAAATAAAATAAAGAGGGGCAGTGAGATGGCACACTGGATAAAGCACCAACTCTGAAGTCAGGAGGACCTGAGTTCAAATTCAGCTATGGACACTAGCTGTGCCACGCGGGGCAAGTCACTTAACTCTGATTATCTCCAAAGAAAGAAAAATAAAGGGCATTTTAACATTTTCCTTTGTATAATGCCAAGTGTAATACCAAGGAAAAATATTGCCTGCCTGAAGGGAGGGAAAACTGACGACAGCAATCACCTCTGTTTTTAATTTTCATATCATTTATCTTTATCAAAGCAACCCCCACCAAACAAAAAAGGGGGAAAAAAGCTTATGATAGTTTAACCAAAACCAATAATGGTAAAATAGAAAATCACATTCAAGGAAAGAAATGTGAAGAATATTTTTTAAACTAGTATATTCAAATAAGCGGGATTATTATAAATTCTAAGATAGCTGAACATTTGACATTTTTTGAGAGCCATAATTAAGAACATCAGGAATATCTTTATTTTCTTAAATGAGGTGATGACAGGGAGAAAGAGTAGGGGAAATAACTAATAATTCCTACCATGAATTCCTACCAAGATAATAGAAGAAAAAAGAGGGAAGAAGCCAATCAGTCCATGTATAGTCATTTAGAAAAGGGCAAGTTGCCAGGTTACAACTAATAGATTGTTGTGAAAAGCAAATATCCCAGCTCAATTTATGATCCTAACAGGTCATGTGTATTAAGCTTTACAATTGGTCAGATGGTAAGAGCAAAGAATGACCTTCAGATAAATTAGATGCTCCTCTTATATCCACACAGTGTCAAGAGAACTAGCAGAAGCTCCCCAACATATTACTCAATATGAGTAAATCTCCCTCTTCCACGATGTTATAAAGAGTTAAAGATATTCTCTGCCCATTAATAGACCTCATGTGGACTCAGGTGGAGTCCATTAAGGGAAGCTTAATTAAGGGAGATTTGTTTTGTAAGAAGGTCCACACCTTTTGTCAATCTCTAATGAGACACTGGGTGACAAGGGTTATGATGCCATCTGGCTCTGAAAAGTGTAGATATACTATGAGGTGAGGCTTTGCTTTGGGGTTTACTCTTCAGAAGAAGATTCATGTGCCAGATGAGACTCTGGGTAGCCATTAAGGAGCCCCCTGCCTTTGAAAACCCAGATGTTGGTGCTTCTCGCTCTGATAACTATGTATGTATGTAACGGTCAGACAGTTGGATCTGCCGATCTCTGATGTATGTATTATTTATGGTCAGACAGAAACTATCTGTTGGTCTTTATTTCTCTGCTTGTATTTTCTCTGTTGGTATATATGATTAAAGAAGATTGTTGACCCCTCAACAATGAAAAACAACAAGTTGTTTTCCTTTTAGAGAAGCTGATCTAAGAACCTTTGTTTGCAGGCCATCCTGGATGTGTCAGAGTGCTTGCTGCTACAGATGGATAGACAGCAGGATATGCAAGAGTTATACCGGATGGTCAAGCATAGGTTGATTGTTAGCTGTATAACTGGAGGGAGTAAGACTCATTATAAATACTAGAGTGATAAACACTAAGCCAAGCCATCCAAAAAACTGGAATCCCTTTAACAGAGTGTAAGGGCAAGCAAAGTAGGATCTTTTGCTGGTTCTGTTTTAGTATAATCAAGAAGTCTAATTCCTCCTTTTTGAATGTGATTAAAGAAGATCTTCCCTACCCCTTGACAGGCCTGCCCATTGAGGAAAGCTTGATTGAGTTGTTTTGTAGGAGAGTCCCAAGTACCTTTAATTTTTTCTATTTTGAGGCACTGAGTCAGAGGGTCATGCCCTCTGGCTCTGAAAAGTGTTTAAATACTCTGAGGGTGGGGTTTTACTTTAGATCTTAGTTTTTGGAAGAAGCTTTGTGTGCTGGAGGAGATTCTGGGAAGCCACTAAAGGAGCCCCTGGCTTTAAAAATCCAGATGTTGATGTTTCCCTTTCTGGGAAAGATGTATTTGTGTTCGTGGTCAAGCAGTTTGGAAGTTTTATCTGTTGATTTTTTATTTCTCTGAAATTTTGTTTTTGATTTTCACTGACACCTGTACTTAAGTAAAGTGATTGTTAACCCCTCAAAAGTTGCCTTTTCTTTCAGAGAGGCAGATCAAAGAACCTGTGGTAGCAGAAACCCCTGTGTATGTTGGGGTGCTTACTGATACGGTGGGGGGGAGATTTTTTTTTAAATAAGTCATTTTTCCCTTGAATCATTTGAGATTATTCATCTCTGTGGAGATGGAGCTGAATACATTGATAGTGGTTTTACAGCAATATACTTAGGCTACTGCCATGTCTAACCACCAGATGCTGCCTTACTCCTATTTTGAGAAGCGTGGGAAGGCTATTGAAAATACTATAGCTTGGTAACATTCAGACTGATGTGAATTGAATTAGTTTTTACTTGGGATGAATTCATAGAAGCAAATTCTCCACATTATGCCATTATTTGACATCAGTAACCAGAACTGAAATTGGTTGTTGCTAATTCCAGTTACTTCTTATTAAAGGCCTTTAATTCTTAAACTGAGATTCATGTTCATTTAAGGCACATCTATAAATCAAGAGTATAGGTAATCACCTTTTTTCCCCTTTGTTCTCAAAAACAGGATAGTATTTGTGCTGGTTTTGCACTCTTCAAAGCTCTAGTATTACAGCTATTATTGTACCTTTGAACTTCATTTAGCATCCAAATAACCTGATAGTGTAAATAATGACCTGTCCTCAAAATGGCAAATGCCTTTCTAGTCCCCGATGGTGAAAATCAGGACAAGTGCTATTTTAATAGACTGTCCCATGAATAACCAAGGGCCAGTTTCATCTCAATTAACTGCATGAGCCCTGGCCTCCACACTGAAATGTAAGCTGTGATTTGGCAAAAAATAATCAGCTTCCTGGAAAAATTTTCCACCTTATTTTTGTTTGTGAAATAAATTGACTTCTAAAAAAAAAGGTCTTCCTCCAGCAGCTCCTGCTGGCATGTGGTAACAACTCTGGGCACTCCAGAGCTAAGTCAATGAAGTATACAACCTTTACCAGACCTTACTAAACCAGAAATTTTCAAGTATCAAACCAGCAGTAGACTGCACATTGGTTGTCTAAGGGTCAGCTAAGTTAGGGGGGTGAATTAAACAGGCAAAAATTACTGATCCTCATGCTATTGAGGTCCAGAGAAGTTACCTACCCTAAGTGTACAGATGTAATGACCAACAGAGATGATATTTGAACATAGCTGTTACTCCAGAGTCAGGCAATAAGCCTTATTAAGTGCCTACTATGTGTCAAGTACTGTACTAAGTGCTGGGGCTACAACAAAAAGCAAAACTCAGTCCTTGATCTCAAGAAATTCACAATCTAATGAGAGAGACAAAATGCAAACAGCTATGTACAAAAAAAGATATAAACAGGATAAAGTGGAGAGAATTACAGAAGGAAGTCCCCAGCATTGAGGGAATTCAGGAAAAACTTCTTAGAGATGAGATTTTAGCTGGGACCTGAAGGAAACCAGGGAAGACAGAATTTGAAGATGAGAAGACAGCATTCCAAGCATAGGGAACAGCCAGAGGAAGGCACAGAATCAGGAGATAGATTGTCTTGTTTAAGGAGCAGCAGAGAGGTCAGTGTCACTATATCACAATATGGGGAGGAACAGGAAAGAAGAGGTGATAAGGTCTAAGAAGACAGGAAGGATAAGAGGAATATAGATTATGAATACCAAATAGCTAATACTAATTCCATTGTACCACACTGTCTCATCATTAAATGGAGTTTGCTTTTACAGATCACAGTTGTAAAGGAAAGATCACTAAGTTGGTTAGGCCCTATTACTAACTTTTCAACTATCAATCTATCAATGAACATATAAGAGCATGTGGGGATACAAAGAAAAAGCACCAAAAAAATGCCTCCTACCCTCAAGGAGTTTACATCTTACATTATCATTAATGATGGAGGCATGTGTATAAATAGTACATACAAGAAACATACAGAAGACATAGAAGGTAGCCTCAGAAGGGAAGGCACTAGCATCAGGTCTCTTGTAGAAGGTGTCATTTGAACTGATGGCTCTGGAGGAGGAAGTGAGGCTGGTGACTTCGTACAGCCTTCCCTCACTCATATCAAATGTTATCATCTCCTTCATGTCATGGTCCTTGAGAACAAAGGACAAACCTGTGAGGAGTTCAAGCTGCCCTATTGAGGACCCAGCTGACCTCTCCTCTCCCCTCCCATTCCTTCTACTTCTCTCTCCTTTTCTTCCCTTCCTTTACTTGAGGGTGTTCTACCCAAAGGAAGGTAAATTTTAATGGCCAAAACCCGCCCAGTTAACCTGGGGTCTACTGGCTAGATTTTTTTCTGAAAGATCAAGCCCTAAACCCAATTCACTCTGGATCTCATTGATTGGACAACAGGTCCCTGCCCTGCCCAAGCACCACTCAATGGTTATTTTTTGGGCTCAGATGAATGTAAATAGTAACTGTTTCTTTTTTTGGCCTGCAAACCTGATGGTCTTCCCCTCCCAGTTTGATTTCTTTTTTTTTAACAAAGGGGCCATCCCTTGACTCACTTCTTAAAGAGAGCTAACTATTCACTGAATGGGGGCTGCCTCACTCAAAGTGAGAACTTGAAAAGGCTTACAAAGGCCAAGGTCCCTCACTGCATCCTGGGCTATCTTCAGTCATCTGACTGATATCTGGCCACTGGACCCATATGACTCAGGAGAAAAAAGTGAGGTTGGTAACCTTGCACAGCCCTACCTCACTCAAATCAAATTCACTTGCAAGTCATGTCCCTAAGGTCATGGTCCTCTTCAAGAACAAAGGACAAACCACAACATTTGAGCTGAGTCTTGAAAGTCAGGAGAGAGTGCATGATAGGCATGGGGGACAGCCAATTCAAAGACATGGAGATGAGAGATAAGAGAATGCATGGAGGGGAGCAAAGTATGACAATATTGAAGGGATGGACCCAGGATTTGAAAACTTTTATATGTTAAAAAAAATGTTCTGTTGGATCCTAGATTAAACAGAGATCCATTGGAGTTTATTAAGTAAGAAGGTTGACATTATCAGGTATATATCATTTGGAAAATCACTCTGGTGGTTTGTGGAGGATCTGTTGAAATGAAGAAAGACTTGAGGCAGAGAGATGAATTAGAAGGCTATTAAAAACAGTCTAGGTGAAAGGAAAATGAGAGCTTGTATTTACATCTTGGTGAGTGGAGAGAAGAGGATCTATTGAAGAGATTTGTGGAGGTAGAAACAAGATATGGCAAGAAAGAGAAAGGGGGAGGTAACAACAGTTACTAAGCACCTATCAAGTGCCAGGCATTGTAGTAATTGCTTTACAAATATGATCTTCCATTTGGATTGAATTTGATATGTAGGATAAGCAAGAAAGAAGAACCAAGGATGGTGTGGAGATTGTAAACCTGGGTGACTAGGAGCACAGGGGTCCCCTGGACAGTAATAAGAGAGTTTTGGGGGAAAGATAGTAAGTATTGTTTTGTTGAGTTTGTTTACGTTGAGATGTTTATGGGATAGCCAGGCTTTGGTATTTAATAGATAGTAAGGTAAAATAGGACTGGAGCTCAGAAAAGAGACTAGTGCTAGATCAGTATCAAGATGATAATTAAACCTATAGGAGCTCATGAAATTACCTCTATCTTATACTGTAGAGAAGAAAAAAAGATGCCCCAGAATAGAGATCTAACTAGGAATATCCAACATTTGTGGGTCTAATATGGAAGCAGATCCAGCGAAAGATTAGTCAGGTAGAAAGAGAACCAAGAAGGAGTATTGTCATTAAAACCCAAAAAGATAGCATCCAAGAGGACCT